>OX463863.1:23260172-23506722 GCA_949825065.1 Odontocerum albicorne | reverse complement strand
TGCTATGGCATGCTTTATACATACGTGTACATACAACTGTGAATTCAACATTGCTATGGCAGGCTTTATACATACGTGTACATACAACTGAGAATTCAACATTGCTATGGCAGGCTTTATACATACGTGTACATACAACTGTGAATTCAACATTGCTATGGCAGGCTTTATACATACGTGTACATACAACTGTGAATTCAACATTGCTATGGCAGGCTTTATACATACGTGTACATACAACTGTGAATTCAACATTGCTATGGCAGGCTTTATACATACGTGTACATACAACTGTGAATTCAACATTGCTATGGCAGGCTTTATACATACGTGTACATACAACTGTGAATTCAACATTGCTATGGCAGGCTTTATACATACGTGTACATACAACTGTGAATTCAACATTGCTATGGCAGGCTTTATACATACGTGTACATACAACTGTGAATTCAACATTGCTATGGCAGGCTTTATACATACGTGTACATACAACTGTGAATTCAACATTGCTATGGCAGGCTTTATACATACGTGTACATACAACTGTGAATTCAACATTGCTATGGCAGGCTTTATACATACGTGTACATACAACTGTGAATTCAACATTGCTATGGCAGGCTTTATACATACGTGTACATACAACTGTGAATTCAACATTGCTATGGCAGGCTTTATACATACGTGTACATACAACTGTGAATTCAACATTGCTATGGCAGGCTTTATACATACGTGTACATACAACTGTGAATTCAACATTGCTATGGCAGGCTTTATACATACGTGTACATACAACTGTGAATTCAACATTGCTATGGCAGGCTTTATACATACGTGTACATACAACTGTGAATTCAACATTGCTATGGCAGGCTTTATACATACGTGTACATACAACTGTGAATTCAACATTGCTATGGCAGGCTTTATACATACGTGTACATACAACTGTGAATTCAACATTGCTATGGCAGGCTTTATACATACGTGTACATACAACTGTGAATTCAACATTGCTATGGCAGGCTTTATACATACGTGTACATACAACTGTGAATTCAACATTGCTATGGCAGGCTTTATACATACGTGTACATACAACTGTGAATTCAACATTGCTATGGCAGGCTTTATACATACGTGTACATACAACTGTGAATTCAACATTGCTATGGCAGGCTTTATACATACGTGTACATACAACTGTGAATTCAACATTGCTATGGCAGGCTTTTATACATACGTGTACATACAACTGTGAATTCAACATTGCTATGGCAGGCTTTATACATACGTGTACATACAACTGTGAATTCAACATTGCTATGGCAGGCTTTATACATACGTGTACATACAACTGTGAATTCAACATTGCTATGGCAGGCTTTATACATACGTGTACATACAACTGTGAATTCAACATTGCTATGGCAGGCTTTATACATACGTGTACATACAACTGTGAATTCAACATTGCTATGGCAGGCTTTATACATACGTGTACATACAACTGTGAATTCAACATTGCTATGGCAGGCTTTATACATACGTGTACATACAACTGTGAATTCAACATTGCTATGGCAGGCTTTATACATACGTGTACATACAACTGTGAATTCAACATTGCTATGGCAGGCTTTATACATACGTGTACATACAACTGTGAATTCAACATTGCTATGGCAGGCTTTATACATACGTGTACATACAACTGTGAATTCAACATTGCTATGGCAGGCTTTATACATACGTGTACATACAACTGTGAATTCAACATTGCTATGGCAGGCTTTATACATACGTGTACATACAACTGTGAATTCAACATTGCTATGGCAGGCTTTATACATACGTGTACATACAACTGTGAATTCAACATTGCTATGGCAGGCTTTATACATACGTGTACATACAACTGTGAATTCAACATTGCTATGGCAGGCTTTATACATACGTGTACATACAACTGTGAATTCAACATTGCTATGGCAGGCTTTATACATACGTGTACATACAACTGTGAATTCAACATTGCTATGGCAGGCTTTATACATACGTGTACATACAACTGTGAATTCAACATTGCTATGGCAGGCTTTATACATACGTGTACATACAACTGTGAATTCAACATTGCTATGGCAGGCTTTATACATACGTGTACATACAACTGTGAATTCAACATTGCTATGGCAGGCTTTATACATACGTGTACATACAACTGTGAATTCAACATTGCTATGGCAGGCTTTATACATACGTGTACATACAACTGTGAATTCAACATTGCTATGGCAGGCTTTATACATACGTGTACATACAACTGTGAATTCAACATTGCTATGGCAGGCTTTATACATACGTGTACATACAACTGTGAATTCAACATTGCTATGGCAGGCTTTATACATACGTGTACATACAACTGTGAATTCAACATTGCTATGGCAGGCTTTATACATACGTGTACATACAACTGTGAATTCAACATTGCTATGGCAGGCTTTATACATACGTGTACATACAACTGTGAATTCAACATTGCTATGGCAGGCTTTATACATACGTGTACATACAACTGTGAATTCGAACATTGCTATGGCAGGCTTTATACATACGTGTACATACAACTGTGAATTCAACATTGCTATGGCAGGCTTTATACATACGTGTACATACAACTGTGAATTCAACATTGCTATGGCAGGCTTTATACATACGTGTACATACAACTGTGAATTCAACATTGCTATGGCAGGCTTTATACATACGTGTACATACAACTGTGAATTCAACATTGCTATGGCAGGCTTTATACATACGTGTACATACAACTGTGAATTCAACATTGCTATGGCAGGCTTTATACATACGTGTACATACAACTGTGAATTCAACATTGCTATGGCAGGCTTTATACATACGTGTACATACAACTGTGAATTCAACATTGCTATGGCAGGCTTTATACATACGTGTACATACAACTGTGAATTCAACATTGCTATGGCAGGCTTTATACATACGTGTACATACAACTGTGAATTCAACATTGCTATGGCAGGCTTTATACATACGTGTACATACAACTGTGAATTCAACATTGCTATGGCAGGCTTTATACATACGTGTACATACAACTGTGAATTCAACATTGCTATGGCAGGCTTTATACATACGTGTACATACAACTGTGAATTCAACATTGCTATGGCAGGCTTTATACATACGTGTACATACAACTGTGAATTCAACATTGCTATGGCAGGCTTTATACATACGTGTACATACAACTGTGAATTCAACATTGCTATGGCAGGCTTTATACATACGTGTACATACAACTGTGAATTCAACATTGCTATGGCAGGCTTTATACATACGTGTACATACAACTGTGAATTCAACATTGCTATGGCAGGCTTTATACATACGTGTACATACAACTGTGAATTCAACATTGCTATGGCAGGCTTTATACATACGTGTACATACAACTGTGAATTCAACATTGCTATGGCAGGCTTTATACATACGTGTACATACAACTGTGAATTCAACATTGCTATGGCAGGCTTTATACATACGTGTACATACAACTGTGAATTCAACATTGCTATGGCAGGCTTTATACATACGTGTACATACAACTGTGAATTCAACATTGCTATGGCAGGCTTTATACATACGTGTACATACAACTGTGAATTCAACATTGCTATGGCAGGCTTTATACATACGTGTACATACAACTGTGAATTCAACATTGCTATGGCAGGCTTTATACATACGTGTACATACAACTGTGAATTCAACATTGCTATGGCAGGCTTTATACATACGTGTACATACAACTGTGAATTCAACATTGCTATGGCAGGCTTTATACATACGTGTACATACAACTGTGAATTCAACATTGCTATGGCAGGCTTTATACATACGTGTACATACAACTGTGAATTCAACATTGCTATGGCAGGCTTTATACATACGTGTACATACAACTGTGAATTCAACATTGCTATGGCAGGCTTTATACATACGTGTACATACAACTGTGAATTCAACATTGCTATGGCAGGCTTTATACATACGTGTACATACAACTGTGAATTCAACATTGCTATGGCAGGCTTTATACATACGTGTACATACAACTGTGAATTCAACATTGCTATGGCAGGCTTTATACATACGTGTACATACAACTGTGAATTCAACATTGCTATGGCAGGCTTTATACATACGTGTACATACAACTGTGAATTCAACATTGCTATGGCAGGCTTTATACATACGTGTACATACAACTGTGAATTCAACATTGCTATGGCAGGCTTTATACATACGTGTACATACAACTGTGAATTCAACATTGCTATGGCAGGCTTTATACATACGTGTACATACAACTGTGAATTCAACATTGCTATGGCAGGCTTTTATACATACGTGTACATACAACTGTGAATTCAACATTGCTATGGCAGGCTTTATACATACGTGTACATACAACTGTGAATTCAACATTGCTATGGCAGGCTTTATACATACGTGTACATACAACTGTGAATTCAACATTGCTATGGCAGGCTTTATACATACGTGTACATACAACTGTGAATTCAACATTGCTATGGCAGGCTTTATACATACGTGTACATACAACTGTGAATTCAACATTGCTATGGCAGGCTTTATACATACGTGTACATACAACTGTGAATTCAACATTGCTATGGCAGGCTTTATACATACGTGTACATACAACTGTGAATTCAACATTGCTATGGCAGGCTTTATACATACGTGTACATACAACTGTGAATTCAACATTGCTATGGCAGGCTTTATACATACGTGTACATACAACTGTGAATTCAACATTGCTATGGCAGGCTTTATACATACGTGTACATACAACTGTGAATTCAACATTGCTATGGCAGGCTTTATACATACGTGTACATACAACTGTGAATTCAACATTGCTATGGCAGGCTTTATACATACGTGTACATACAACTGTGAATTCAACATTGCTATGGCAGGCTTTATACATACGTGTACATACAACTGTGAATTCAACATTGCTATGGCAGGCTTTATACATACGTGTACATACAACTGTGAATTCAACATTGCTATGGCAGGCTTTATACATACGTGTACATACAACTGTGAATTCAACATTGCTATGGCAGGCTTTATACATACGTGTACATACAACTGTGAATTCAACATTGCTATGGCAGGCTTTATACATACGTGTACATACAACTGTGAATTGAACATTGCTATGGCAGGCTTTATACATACGTGTACATACAACTGTGAATTCAACATTGCTATGGCAGGCTTTATACATACGTGTACATACAACTGTGAATTCAACATTGCTATGGCAGGCTTTATACATACGTGTACATACAACTGTGAATTCAACATTGCTATGGCAGGCTTTATACATACGTGTACATACAACTGTGAATTCAACATTGCTATGGCAGGCTTTATACATACGTGTACATACAACTGTGAATTCAACATTGCTATGGCAGGCTTTATACATACGTGTACATACAACTGTGAATTCAACATTGCTATGGCAGGCTTTATACATACGTGTACATACAACTGTGAATTCAACATTGCTATGGCAGGCTTTATACATACGTGTACATACAACTGTGAATTCAACATTGCTATGGCAGGCTTTATACATACGTGTACATACAACTGTGAATTCAACATTGCTATGGCAGGCTTTATACATACGTGTACATACAACTGTGAATTCAACATTGCTATGGCAGGCTTTATACATACGTGTACATACAACTGTGAATTCAACATTGCTATGGCAGGCTTTATACATACGTGTACATACAACTGTGAATTCAACATTGCTATGGCAGGCTTTATACATACGTGTACATACAACTGTGAATTCAACATTGCTATGGCAGGCTTTATACATACGTGTACATACAACTGTGAATTCAACATTGCTATGGCAGGCTTTATACATACGTGTACATACAACTGTGAATTCAACATTGCTATGGCAGGCTTTATACATACGTGTACATACAACTGTGAATTCAACATTGCTATGGCAGGCTTTATACATACGTGTACATACAACTGTGAATTGAACATTGCTATGGCAGGCTTTATACATACGTGTACATACAACTGTGAATTCAACATTGCTATGGCAGGCTTTATACATACGTGTACATACAACTGTGAATTCAACATTGCTATGGCAGGCTTTATACATACGTGTACATACAACTGTGAATTCAACATTGCTATGGCAGGCTTTATACATACGTGTACATACAACTGTGAATTCAACATTGCTATGGCAGGCTTTATACATACGTGTACATACAACTGTGAATTCAACATTGCTATGGCAGGCTTTATACATACGTGTACATACAACTGTGAATTCAACATTGCTATGGCAGGCTTTATACATACGTGTACATACAACTGTGAATTCAACATTGCTATGGCAGGCTTTATACATACGTGTACATACAACTGTGAATTCAACATTGCTATGGCAGGCTTTATACATACGTGTACATACAACTGTGAATTCAACATTGCTATGGCAGGCTTTATACATACGTGTACATACAACTGTGAATTCAACATTGCTATGGCAGGCTTTATACATACGTGTACATACAACTGTGAATTCAACATTGCTATGGCAGGCTTTTATACATACGTGTACATACAACTGTGAATTCAACATTGCTATGGCAGGCTTTATACATACGTGTACATACAACTGTGAATTCAACATTGCTATGGCAGGCTTTATACATACGTGTACATACAACTGTGAATTCAACATTGCTATGGCAGGCTTTATACATACGTGTACATACAACTGTGAATTCAACATTGCTATGGCAGGCTTTATACATACGTGTACATACAACTGTGAATTCAACATTGCTATGGCAGGCTTTATACATACGTGTACATACAACTGTGAATTCAACATTGCTATGGCAGGCTTTATACATACGTGTACACTACAACTGTGAATTCAACATCTGCTATGGCAGGCTTTATACATACGTGTACATACAACTGTGAATTGAACATTGCTATGGCAGGCTTTATACATACGTGTACATACAACTGTGAATTTAACATTGCTATGGCAGGCTTTATACATACGTGTACATACAACTGTGAATTCAACATTGCTATGGCAGGCTTTATACATACGTGTACATACAACTGTGAATTCAACATTGCTATGGCAGGCTTTATACATACGTGTACATACAACTGTGAATTCAACATTGCTATGGCAGGCTTTATACATACGTGTACATACAACTGTGAATTCAACATTGCTATGGCAGGCTTTATACATACGTGTACATACAACTGTGAATTCAACATTGCTATGGCAGGCTTTATACATACGTGTACATACAACTGTGAATTCAACATTGCTATGGCAGGCTTTATACATACGTGTACATACAACTGTGAATTCAACATTGCTATGGCAGGCTTTATACATACGTGTACATACAACTGTGAATTCAACATTGCTATGGCAGGCTTTATACATACGTGTACATACAACTGTGAATTCAACATTGCTATGGCAGGCTTTATACATACGTGTACATACAACTGTGAATTCAACATTGCTATGGCAGGCTTTATACATACGTGTACATACAACTGTGAATTGAACATTGCTATGGCAGGCTTTATACATACGTGTACATACAACTGTGAATTGAACATTGCTATGGCAGGCTTTATACATACGTGTACATACAACTGTGAATTCAACATTGCTATGGCAGGCTTTATACATACGTGTACATACAACTGTGAATTCAACATTGCTATGGCAGGCTTTATACATACGTGTACATACAACTGTGAATTCAACATTGCTATGGCAGGCTTTATACATACGTGTACATACAACTGTGAATTCAACATTGCTATGGCAGGCTTTATACATACGTGTACATACAACTGTGAATTCAACATTGCTATGGCAGGCTTTATACATACGTGTACATACAACTGTGAATTCAACATTGCTATGGCAGGCTTTATACATACGTGTACATACAACTGTGAATTCAACATTGCTATGGCAGGCTTTATACATACGTGTACATACAACTGTGAATTGAACATTGCTATGGCAGGCTTTATACATACGTGTACATACAACTGTGAATTCAACATTGCTATGGCAGGCTTTATACATACGTGTACATACAACTGTGAATTCAACATTGCTATGGCAGGCTTTATACATACGTGTACATACAACTGTGAATTCAACATTGCTATGGCAGGCTTTATACATACGTGTACATACAACTGTGAATTCAACATTGCTATGGCAGGCTTTATACATACGTGTACATACAACTGTGAATTCAACATTGCTATGGCAGGCTTTATACATACGTGTACATACAACTGTGAATTGAACATTGCTATGGCAGGCTTTATACATACGTGTACATACAACTGTGAATTCAACATTGCTATGGCAGGCTTTATACATACGTGTACATACAACTGTGAATTCAACATTGCTATGGCAGGCTTTATACATACGTGTACATACAACTGTGAATTCAACATTGCTATGGCAGGCTTTATACATACGTGTACATACAACTGTGAATTCAACATTGCTATGGCAGGCTTTATACATACGTGTACATACAACTGTGAATTCAACATTGCTATGGCAGGCTTTATACATACGTGTACATACAACTGTGAATTCAACATTGCTATGGCAGGCTTTATACATACGTGTACATACAACTGTGAATTCAACATTGCTATGGCAGGCTTTATACATACGTGTACATACAACTGTGAATTCAACATTGCTATGGCAGGCTTTATACATACGTGTACATACAACTGTGAATTCAACATTGCTATGGCAGGCTTTATACATACGTGTACATACAACTGTGAATTCAACATTGCTATGGTAGGCTTTATACATACGTGTACACACAACTGTGAATTCAACATCGATATGGCAGGCTTTATACATACGTGTACATACAACTGTGAATTGAACATTGCTATGGCAGGCTTTATACATACGTGTACATACAACTGTGAATTGAACATTGCTATGGCAGGCTTTATACATACGTGTACATACAACTGTGAATTCAACATTGCTATGGCAGGCTTTATACATACGTGTACATACAACTGTGAATTCAACATTGCTATGGCAGGCTTTATACATACGTGTACATACAACTGTGAATTGAACATTGCTATGGCAGGCTTTATACATACGTGTACATACAACTGTGAATTCAACATTGCTATGGCAGGCTTTATACATACGTGTACATACAACTGTGAATTCAACATTGCTATGGCAGGCTTTATACATACGTGTACATACAACTGTGAATTCAACATTGCTATGGCAGGCTTTATACATACGTGTACATACAACTGTGAATTCAACATTGCTATGGCAGGCTTTATACATACGTGTACATACAACTGTGAATTGAACATTGCTATGGCAGGCTTTATACATACGTGTACATACAACTGTGAATTCAACATTGCTATGGCAGGCTTTATGCATACGTGTACATACAACTGTGAATTCAACATTGCTATGGCAGGCTTTATACATACGTGTACATACAACTGTGAATTCAACATTGCTATGGCAGGCTTTATACATACGTGTACATACAACTGTGAATTCAACATTGCTATGGCAGGCTTTATACATACGTGTACATACAACTGTGAATTCAACATTGCTATGGCAGGCTTTATACATACGTGTACATACAACTGTGAATTCAACATTGCTATGGCAGGCTTTATACATACGTGTACATACAACTGTGAATTCAACATTGCTATGGCAGGCTTTATACATACGTGTACATACAACTGTGAATTCAACATTGCTATGGCAGGCTTTATACATACGTGTACATACAACTGTGAATTCAACATTGCTATGGCAGGCTTTATACATACGTGTACATACAACTGTGAATTCAACATTGCTATGGCAGGCTTTATACATACGTGTACATACAACTGTGAATTGAACATTGCTATGGCAGGCTTTATACATACGTGTACATACAACTGTGAATTCAACATTGCTATGGCAGGCTTTATACATACGTGTACATACAACTGTGAATTCAACATTGCTATGGCAGGCTTTATACATACGTGTACATACAACTGTGAATTCAACATTGCTATGGCAGGCTTTATACATACGTGTACATACAACTGTGAATTCAACATTGCTATGGCAGGCTTTATACATACGTGTACATACAACTGTGAATTCAACATTGCTATGGCAGGCTTTATACATACGTGTACATACAACTGTGAATTCAACATTGCTATGGCAGGCTTTATACATACGTGTACATACAACTGTGAATTCAACATTGCTATGGCAGGCTTTATACATACGTGTACATACAACTGTGAATTGAACATTGCTATGGCAGGCTTTATACATACGTGTACATACAACTGTGAATTCAACATTGCTATGGCAGGCTTTATACATACGTGTACATACAACTGTGAATTCAACATTGCTATGGCAGGCTTTATACATACGTGTACATACAACTGTGAATTGAACATTGCTATGGCAGGCTTTATACATACGTGTACATACAACTGTGAATTGAACATTGCTATGGCAGGCTTTATACATACGTGTACATACAACTGTGAATTCAACATTGCTATGGCAGGCTTTATACATACGTGTACATACAACTGTGAATTCAACATTGCTATGGCAGGCTTTATACATACGTGTACATACAACTGTGAATTTAACATTGCTATGGCAGGCTTTATACATACGTGTACATACAACTGTGAATTCAACATTGCTATGGCAGGCTTTATACATACGTGTACATACAACTGTGAATTCAACATTGCTATGGCAGGCTTTATACATACGTGTACATACAACTGTGAATTCAACATTGCTATGGCAGGCTTTATACATACGTGTACATACAACTGTGAATTCAACATTGCTATGGCAGGCTTTATACATACGTGTACATACAACTGTGAATTCAACATTGCTATGGCAGGCTTTATACATACGTGTACATACAACTGTGAATTCAACATTGCTATGGCAGGCTTTATACATACGTGTACATACAACTGTGAATTCAACATTGCTATGGCAGGCTTTATACATACGTGTACATACAACTGTGAATTCAACATTGCTATGGCAGGCTTTATACATACGTGTACATACAACTGTGAATTCAACATTGCTATGGCAGGCTTTATACATACGTGTACATACAACTGTGAATTGAACATTGCTATGGCAGGCTTTATACATACGTGTACATACAACTGTGAATTCAACATTGCTATGGCAGGCTTTATGCATACGTGTACATACAACTGTGAATTCAACATTGCTATGGCAGGCTTTATACATACGTGTACATACAACTGTGAATTCAACATTGCTATGGCAGGCTTTATACATACGTGTACATACAACTGTGAATTCAACATTGCTATGGCAGGCTTTATACATACGTGTACATACAACTGTGAATTCAACATTGCTATGGCAGGCTTTATACATACGTGTACATACAACTGTGAATTCAACATTGCTATGGCAGGCTTTATACATACGTGTACATACAACTGTGAATTCAACATTGCTATGGCAGGCTTTATACATACGTGTACATACAACTGTGAATTCAACATTGCTATGGCAGGCTTTATACATACGTGTACATACAACTGTGAATTCAACATTGCTATGGCAGGCTTTATACATACGTGTACATACAACTGTGAATTCAACATTGCTATGGCAGGCTTTATACATACGTGTACATACAACTGTGAATTCAACATTGCTATGGCAGGCTTTATACATACGTGTACATACAACTGTGAATTCAACATTGCTATGGCAGGCTTTATACATACGTGTACATACAACTGTGAATTCAACATTGCTATGGCAGGCTTTATACATACGTGTACATACAACTGTGAATTCAACATTGCTATGGCAGGCTTTATACATACGTGTACATACAACTGTGAATTCAACATTGCTATGGCAGGCTTTATACATACGTGTACATACAACTGTGAATTCAACATTGCTATGGCAGGCTTTATACATACGTGTACATACAACTGTGAATTCAACATTGCTATGGCAGGCTTTATACATACGTGTACATACAACTGTGAATTCAACATTGCTATGGCAGGCTTTATACATACATGTACATACAACTGTGAATTCAACATTGCTATGGCAGGCTTTAAACTGTTTTCAGATTTGATAATTAAACTTGTCCTTGTTGCAGGAGTGCAGAACCTTCCTTAATGCTGTAAACCGCATGTTCAAGAAGGTGATATCCTTGCCCGCTGAGCAGGTCATCTTCGGCAACAGGGAAAAGCCAACAGTGCTAACGGTAACATCTTTGACTTAACTGCTAACCGAAGGAGTGGCGGGGTGCCTATCGAAGGGACAGGATGACGTTACCATTGCAACTTGGAAGACCCTTTTTTTCGTGTTGAGTGGTAGATTTTTGTTTTTATAGAGGCCCGACTGTGCCCCCGTCTTCTCACTGGATCGTGTTATTGTTAAAGCAGGAAGAAGTTATCCGCTTGTCGCGGGGAGGTTGTTTTCCCGTGGAGAGGGCTCGCGCTCGCCACCATTCTATAGAAAAATATAAATTCTCCGACATGGGAGAAAAGTACGAACCTGCTAATAAGAATTATATTTCCGTGCCATACATTGTCATATGTGTATACCATCATGCCATCTCCCTGTCGGAGTAGACAGAGAGGACTGAGCGCCTGATTCTTATCCCGATATACAATCTAAGCCTCCTCCACATCCATACAACATGTAGGATTTGTTTGATTCGGGCATGACCATCATATATTATCATAAATAAAGATATCTGCTCGAATATGTCGAGTAACAAAGAGTGCGAAGAAAGAGGGAATTTGGATAATGGATGGGCGATGAATGACCAACTAAACAAATCTAACGTGTAAGGTACTATACTATATTTATGGGCTTGTAGGAAGTAAGAAGGGTAGTGGGAGTCGTAGTACGACAAGTATAGTCGGACAGTATTAATGAAGTTTCGAAAGAAGGAAAGGCTGGGAGTAAGAGGAACTGGAGGGTGAAGATATTTGGATGTAGAGGAGAGGCTAGGGAAGTACGCCGCTCTTTCCCCGTATAGGGAAATGAGGTTACAGATATTATTTAAGGTAAGTTGTGATACTACTGGAATCATATGCCCACTCCACAAAAAGGATGATACAATGCAATGTGCCAACTATCGAGGAATTACCCTACTGAATGCATCATATAAGGTCTTTGCCGGTGTCCTGTTCTCCAGATTGCTGCCGTACGCTGAAGACCTGGTAGGCCAATATCAAAGCGGATTTCGTCCGGGGAGATCCACTATAGATCAGATGTTCACTCTCCGTCAAATATTGGAAAAAACCCTAGAGTATAATGTCGATACACACCACCTCTTTATCGATTTCAAAGCTGCATATGACAGCATTAACCGCTCTCAACTCTATGCGGCCATGAAGGACTCGGGTATTCCTAACAAGCTCATAAGGATGGTTAGACTCACTATGAACCAATCACAATGTAGAGTCCGGATTCAGAATGATATCTCAGAACCATTTTACACAATGAATGGACTGCGTCAAGGAGACGCACTAGCTTGTCTACTTTTTAATATGGCTCTAGAGAAGTGTGTAAGAGAATCCGGAGTACAGACAAATGGGTCAATTTTCTACAAATCAAGCCAAATACTGGGCTACGCGGATGATATTGACATTATAGGTAGATCCCCACAAGCAATGATGGAGACATTTGTTCAGTTGGAGAGGGCCGCAAACAGAATGGGACTTCGCATCAACTCCGATAAGACCAAATATATGATAGCCACTAAAGCACCCCGTAATAACCAGACACCTACCACGATTAATATAAGTTCTCATACAATAGAACGTGTAAACACCTTCACCTACCTAGGCTGGGATCCATAGTGACAAGGGTTAATGATGCATCTATTGAGATTAAACGTCGAATATTCATGGCAAATAGATGCTTCTTCGGTCTGAGAAAACACCTTATATCTCGGTTGTTGTCCAGAAGGACAAAACTTACCATTTATAAGACACTGCTACGACCTGTCCTCACATATGGGTCTGGGTCTGAATGCTGGGTATTGAGTAAGAAGAACGAATCTTCCCTTCTAATATTTGAAAGAAAAATACTCAGAAAAATATTCGGACCCATACAGGAAAATGGATCTTGGAGAGTGAGATATAATGAGGAGTTATACAGCATATACAAAGAGCCCAACATTATAAAATACATCAAAATCGGGAGGCTACGTTGGGCGGGGCATGTAGCAAGAATGGGAGAAGAGGAAATGCCTAACAAAGTACTCTTTTCCAAGCCCCAAGGAAGACGTAGCGTGGGCAGACCGAAGCTTAGGTGGATGGATGGGGTGCAGAATGATGCAAACGTGATTGGCGTCAGGGGCTGGAGGAATGCATCCCAGGATAGGGGAGAATGGCAGCGACTGCTGGAGGAGGCCGGGGCCCACAATGGGCTGTAGTGCCATTGATGATGATGATGATGTGATACTACCTTCTAAGTGTGAGGAGGGATGTGAGGGGCTCTTCTTATATTTTTAAGTTGCTGACGGAAGTAACATTTAATCCAACTATGCTGGAAAATATATCATTTGAGGTACAAAATTTTTTATTTATTTAGTCTGGTATTAAATAGAACTAACTTTAAAAGTGCCCTTCCTTTATTATACGGGCTGCCCCTTTTGAATATTGACATCTGACATTGAATATTGACATCTGCAACATTTCCTAAACTATTTTTAAAGAAAGTATTTGGAGCTTTCTTAGTAATGGGATTTTGTTATTTCAGCAAATGTGACTTATTATTTTTTTTTTATATTTCTTGTTACCGGATATGATTCTCTCTTTATAAGATAAATATATAAATGCTCCTATAGTATATTAGTATAACAGGATACATCCGTGACCGTGGCCCGATGTCGGTATGGTACGGTGCTCGCTTGTCTTCTATCCATCTTCCTGGTGATTCCATTCTCGCTGAAACTAAACACAAAGGTGTCCCTTGCTTCGGTAATGATTCCATCCGCTGGTTTATATTATATTCTACTTTTATTGTATACAATATAACCTAGTGGGCATATTGCCATGTGGCAATCAATTCCGACCTACCAGAAATTTTGTTAAAGAGGCTTTAAGTGAAAATCAATTTTCCAATTATAATGGAATAGGCTACCCCTGAACTGGTAGACAGGTAGATAGGTGTCTTACCGGCTATGTTAGGTTGCGGAGGCTGTCAGATGGTGAGCAGCATCATATTATCAACACATGCGATCATAGACAATGTGTTATTATGTGCCTACTCTGACGGTCACAACCTTAACCTGAAGGTTTGATTGATGGGGCTGGAGAAAGTCTCCTAATTTTGTCAACTGACTGGTATCACATAACATACCTTCATCGACATTACGAATGTGTCATGGAGTACCTTACCGATGAATGAATAAATGTGTTGCAAGGAAACCCCGTGGTGTGGGTGGACTGGAACGGGAGACCCTACACACTCAGCCTGGTCTGCGAGCCCCTACTGCCCTCCCCGTACTCCGGCATGCTGGACACTCTCACCCTGTCAATGCGGGATATACACTCGTTACGCCACTATATGCAAGTATCATTAATCCATCTCCATTGCCATGCGTCTCCATCCGCTCCCCTTCCCGGCCCGCTGAAAGGATCTGTTTGGGCAAACATTTGTGAGAATATTAATAAAGAGGATAACAAAGAATGAAATAATGAAGCCATCTGACCACATATTGCCTTACACCAGCCGCACTTGATAAGGTGCATATCTTTGCCAAGATAAATCTTCCAGTAATCAGGAGTGCCATCCAACCGACATCCTTTGCATAGCCACCATTTATCAGCCTTTATCCCTTTGGTTGAAATTCAGGCACGGTTCAGCACAGTTAATAAGGCCTCTAAGCTTATGGGAAAAAGCACCAACTATTGCTAGGATGAAAGAGGAAAATTAGGCCTCAGCGGACGGATTCTGCGGTTTGCAGCCTGGAACTTTACTTACTCCCATCTTAAACCAAAACTGCGCATCTTAGAAGATTGGAAAAAAACATTTTTTTGCAAAATTACATTCAGGCACATTCTTTGAGAAGACATTATTTTATTGACTAGCAATATCTCAAAAGTTGTATGGAATAAATAAATTCTCAGAAGACACACCCGAGGGAATTAGCTATATTCGGTTTGCACCGATTCCGTAGGAGTTAACCGAGTTTCATTTACACCGACTCATTTTATCTCCTAACATCCTGTCTGGGTCTTTCATTCTTTCAAATTTGATTATACACAAAACTGATGATAATGGATGTTTGTAATTGTCAGTGTAAATGGGTCGGAGTGGCTACAGGCGGACCTGCCCCCCCGAGGTGCGCATCAGGTCAGCCATGCTCGGCAACCATAGCTTGCCGCTGGGGGGCGCCCTCTGCCTTCGCCTGTCACCCCGGGCCCTGTATCATGGCCTGTCCCTGGAGGCCATGCTTGCCCCTGTGCTGCCCGATCACTTGACTGTCAAGGTAAACCCGGAATATCCTCGTACAAATTGTATTATATAAAGTGTTTTTTTAATTTAAAAAATAAAAATTTAAAGTTTTACAATGAAATTAATAAAGCATTCCCTCGGTTAAATAGGCTTATGCCCATCATAAGGCAGACAAGTTTGCAATGAAATTAATATGGTAAAGCTTCCCTCGGATATTTGGAGATTATATTGTGATTTTTTTAATGAAACTGTATTTTTTTTTATTAATACTAATTCAACCTATTGAATGAATTTCCCTCACTAGATATGACTCTTAGCTATCTTTCTATTCAATCTAAATTTTAATAACCCTTTTATAAAAACTAGGAGGTTTTGGTCGGATTATCTTCAATTTCTCTAGTTAAGATGGTCGTCACCCAATCGTGCGAGCCTTCCACTTCCACTTTTAACATTATTTTTAATATTGAAATCTCCCATTGGAAATTTATCCAACCACCTTTGACTTTAACGAACATCCAACTGATCCCCATCACGTCGCAAACATTTTTAGTGTAATTGTTGCAATTTTTTTTAGGAAATTCAAATCAAACCCAATTTTGTATGAATTCTTCATTTGGTATAAATTCTACCATTGTGAATGAGTGATTTTGATGAATATTTCCTAGGTTGAAATGCACAATTCAGATGTTGACAAACTGAGTATTGATAAAACAGGCACAGGTGACACGGCTAACTGTTAGAACTACATTATAGTACCCGGCGGTAAGTCACATCGGGTTTAAGGAAGAGACTGTCGATTTGTAGAGAGCGTCGTCTCTGTCGCACGATGCAACTGACAAATGGCGACGGAACACGTGTATGAATGACAGAGATGACGCTCTACAAACCCACAGTCTCTTTCTTAAGACCGATGTGTATTACTTACCGCCGGGTACTGTACTTTCCCTATTAGACAATATTATATTTCATGTTCCAGGCCGATTTTGTTGGCCGTTCCATAAAAATCACCCTATATTAACATATATGTAGAGCAGTCATAAGAATACTCCCATCGGAACAGGACACAATAATAGTTAGTTTATTCATGAAGAGGCATTTCTGTCGGAGTTCAAGTATTGAGTGAGTGAGTGAGTGAGTGAGTGAGGCGATCATTTGACTCTTGGCTTCATTGTTGACAGTTTTGTAAGCAATCTCTTCTCCAGACGTTAGCTATTGTATAATATTTTGTTAGTTAAATCAAATGGTAATTTGTAACACTAAGTATCTATCATTCTTCCCTCGAGCTGATCCATTGTTACATGACGTTATCTACAGGGATTCTGTTTCTACAAGGTGTCCTGTGTCGTATCATGCGCTTGGCCCTTGATTATTTGTAACACTAAGTATCTATCATTCTTCCCTCGAGCTGATCCATTGTTACATGACGTTATCTACAGGGATTCTGTTTCTACAAGGTGTCCTGTGTCGTATCATGCGCTTGGCCCTTGATCATTTGACTTGGTATTGTTTGTAGTGAAACGAGCAAATGTGGAAGTGGAGACCCATTGGGAACAGTACATAATGTGGTGAGTCATATTGTACGAGTATTGTATTGTATTGTAGCTTATGTGTAGAGGGGAATTTATCGGTTACTACTCGGCTTCCAGGAGCAGCAGGTGGATGCGGGGGCTGCGGGGGGCGCAGGGGCCGGGCGGGCGCAGCTGCCAGGCGCCCTCCCATTGTCACAACTGAGGGTGCGCTATTTAATTACTTCATCTTGCCACTCATCATCATCCTCACACCCCTATTGGGGTAGGTAGAGAGAACATATATCTACCATGTACATACACTTTGTAATGATGCTATTTTAAAGAATTTTTACTCTTTCAGAATTTGAGAAATAGTCTTTCTAAACTTTTGTTTTCTACGAGGGTAGATCAAATATAAACGAGACTTTTTTGTTTTAATTTTTTTATTTGCAGAAAGAAATTAAAATGTTTTTATTTACCGAGTACATACCATTTTTATATATAATCTCCCGCTTTAGAAATGCATATCCAGCGACTCGGTAGTTTTTTTAACCCGTCATCGTAAAAAGAAGTGGGTTATGTCAGCACTCAATTGCGCACAAAGCCCTCTAACCCATTTTCGTCGTTGAACTGTTGGCCTCCCATAGCTGCTTTCAGTGACCCAAAGAGATGAAAGTCGCAGGGTGATAGATCAGGGCTATTAGAAAGGGCGTTCCAGTCATGTCCAACCCATTTCCCCCAATTGTTCGCATGTTACAGCTGCAGTATGGGGCCTCGTGTTGTCATGGAGAAGAATCACTTCTCGTATCAGTTGGTCACATCTTTTGCATCGATAAGCGAGTTAATAATAACTGCACTCAAAAGATCGCAGTAGTGTGTCGCATTGATGGTGTGACCATTGCGCAAAATGCCGGTTCCAAAAAAATAGTCGCGAGCACCTTACCAGCTGACAGCCGAGTCTTGTCTTTCACAGGGGCGGCCTCATCCTCCTTTCTCCACTCCATGTTGGCTTGTTTCGACTCGGCGTGTAGTGACATACCCAAGTTTCATCGCAGGTAACGATGCAACTGAAAAATGTGTTTTCTTTTTGTGCAAACTGCGCCGAGAGCCGCTCACAGACGTGGCAACGTGCCAACTTTTGTTCTGCAGTTAAAAGACGTGTGACCCATTGAGCAGACACTACGGAATCCTAGGTCCTTTGTGATTATGGATTGAGTGCTCCCATAACTTATTGATATCTCAGGAAAAATTTCTGAAACCGTAATCAAAGAACGAATTAAGTTCGTAACCCGAGGTACCACTGTAGTCGGTTCCCCCGCAAGATGATCGTGATTGATTAATTAAATAAGTAAATATTTCAAATACTTCCCATGGGCCAAAGTCATGACAGCTAAAAACGAGAAAACACAAAACTTATTCATTCCGCCAGCAATGCTTGTAAACGTGATGAATAATGATTTTTAAATCCAATTTATGGAGAATCCAATTCAGAATCAATTTCTTTGTTTTGGTTTATTACCAAGTTTAGTGAACCGATATATTAATCTGTGTAATATGTTTGTACCGGTGCTGGTTGATTTTAAGACAGATTTCACAGTTATTGTGTGAAAAATTAGATTTTTGCCTATTTTAACACTTCAGCAATTGGTTTCTTTAGTGGAGATAACATTCAACAGTCAAACCCCTCATCGAAGTTCAATTCACACAAAATAATGTATTGATTTAAAACTTTTCTCAAATAGTTTTCTCAAACAGTATTGTTAATGCTAGTGGAGAATTAACTTACCTAGGCAATTCCTTAGCGGATGAGTATGTATATGCCACTCGATTCTGTGCACTCTGACGTGGTATAAAATTCCAATCCAGGATCCGCACGCCCTTCAACTACTGTACCTCTTCTCCACTTATCGTCCTTCTGTGCCATTGAAACCCTACTCTGGGTATGTATACCACACAGCGCAAGACCGGACTTAAGGCCGTCACGTCAAGCATGGTGTTATGCCCGACAGAGTAATTACATACCATCATGCCATTTCCCTGTCAGGGTAGGCGGACACGGCTAAGTATCAGGCTTTCTTATCTCGACACACATCCTTAGCCTCTTCTATACCCATACACCGTATCGTACAACTTCTTCAATTTTCTATTTTTCCTTGTTTTAGAATATCATTAATTTGATCTAAATATAATGTCCTTGGTCTTCTTAATTTATTAGTCACACATGCCCAAACCATCTCAGCATGCTCTTCTTCATCTTATTCAATATATCAGTTATATAGTTCACAATCCCTTCCCTATTCAATATATATATATATATCAGTTATATAGTTCACAATCCTTTCCTAATCGAGTAATTGTCACTGTTATGATATATACAGAAGAAAGTGACAATGAAACTGCCACTGGTTCTTTATACAGAGCAATGATTGATTTTTTGCACTCAGCGATTGAAAATAATCCTAACATATGGTTTCAATAGGATAGAGTTACTGCGCATACCACCTGAGCCACCATTAAATTTTGGGGACAGAATAATTTGAAGAAATGCATATTTTGCTTGACCAGATTACTTGGGTCATGTACTTAGAGGAGCAAAGTACAAATTACTGCACCTGATCATCCAACGCAAAATAGAAGACCGAAGAGGTGTTGGCAGGAGGCAAATCTCCTGGCTCCGCAATATATATGATTGGACTGGCTTAAGGGGCGTTGGAGATCTTTTTCGGGCTGCCGGAGACAAAGATGTCTACTCTCAGGTGATATTCAACGTTGGGGGGACCTGACATGACACTGAGAAGAAGAAGAAGATTATGAGTAGTTCCATGTTGACCGTACTGGTATCATATAAAAGTCACGCGCTGGTAGTATATTCATATGGTACTATTACCTTGCTAGTACTGTGGTACTTGTTCCATGTAGATGCCGTATCGACACCATGGTATTATTGTACTGGCAATGTACTGAAACCATACCATTACCATAATGGTACCATGCTTGTGCTGTGTTGGCGTTGCACTGGTTACGTTCTGGCAATGCGCTGGTACTTGGTTGGTACCATACTGATACTATGTTGGTATTGTACTTTATTTATAAACATACGTCAAGAAATCTTATAAATATATAATTTGTGAAAAAACAACAGGTTATTCAATATGGACACAGTTTTAATGGATCTAGATTTGTTGCCTTTCATTTGTCGTGTCCCCGTTAAACTAGGCTTTTGCCTGTATCTGACTGAGGACATATAACATGGAAAAATAAATTGATATTTCTTACCGATTTTTGATTATATGTCACAATACCCCGTTGCACATTCTCATCAACTCGATAAACAGTGACAGTTAACTACATATGTATATATCACACAAATCAAACCCATCACATTTCATCACTCCGAACAGACCAAAAAATTTGCCACATAATGTGCCGCACATAATCATCAAAAACACATCACACTTAATAGTTCACACAAACCTTTGGTACAAATCGTTCCTCCTGCAAACCCAAATATTCAAACTCCTGTCACAATAACAATCACGCTCCGATCAACTGCCACTTGTCCTGTAAAATGCAATAAAACGGATCCTACACTGGAAAGTAACGGGCAAGCAAAGCGCTATGAGGAACTGCTATAAGGATAGTCTGAGGACGCCTAAAAACTGGGCACATCCGTTAGTATCCTTCGGTATCTGCACAGGAAAACAGTATGTGTTCGCTTCAATATGATTTTAGCCAGATCATTTCCAATATTAAAAAAATAATGAATCATTTCAGATGTGACTTAATTTATAATGTTTTTCTTTTGAAATTTGATTTTCCTTTCAGTGTCACAAAATAAGGTCAGCAGATTAAAATTAGCATGGAAAAAGAACCACCTTAAAGCAACGAGAATCAGACTCCACAGTCATCAGAATAAATGCCACCAGCCCCGAGCTTTCCTTCAATGATAATTTAATATATGCATATTTTAATTAGTAACTACATATCCATCCATCGTCTTTCAAACTGAACAGAGGCCGACAAAAAAATAGTTTGCCACTGAAGAAGCTCTCATGGACAGAGGGCAATCAATGGTGAACAAAATTACTCACCGTAGGTTGACCCCATCCGCTTAGTTTTACTGGAACTCCACCCTATGTGATTGCCGTGGACAAAGGAATAGGTTTTACTGTGTTGGAAAATTTAATGGGTTTGCTGGTGATGAGTACGGTGACATCGTTGATTATGCCTGTTACAACATAATTGGGGTGTTTGGTGATCTTGGACACTTTATATTTGATACCTCCAGACTTCAGGTAGTTAGTACCGACAACCGCAAGAATGTTTCTTGGATTCGCGTTAAAAAAAAAAAGGCATTTTAAACATGAAATAATACCTAAAAATATATATCAAGTGATTATATTTTTGGAGATATGCTGGAAGATTTGTAAGTGGCGCGGTGTTTTTAATTATTTTATTTCACCAAAATATTTATATAGCTCTGCATGTAATTTTTGATTTTCAAAAATTTTATTTGGAAATAAAACAACGTGGAACACATAAAATTGCTCACTATTATCAATCAAATCAGAATAATCACTGAAGAGAACGATAATTAATATCAATCAAATCAGAATAATCACTGAAGAGAACGATAATTAATATCAATCAAATCAGAATAATCACTGAAGAGAACGATAATTAATATCAATCAAATCAGAATAATCACTGAAGAGAATGATAATTAATATCAATCAAATCAGAATAATCACTAAAGAGAAGGATGAGCCAGGTGTTGTGGTACCAATTTCTCAGTATTAGACTGTATATTAAATTTGTCAGCAGCATCCATAAATTTCTATGGTCAATATTTTGCAGTTTGTTCCTCTTTCTATTCAAGACTTGTGACCACACTAAATCCTCTTCTAATTGCCACTTAGTCCTCAACACTCCCTCCCTCTTCCCACCCATCCCCCCCCCACCACCACTGGAACTAGTAACGCCCTCCATATATACCCCCAGCGCCCACAGAGGAGCGGCAGCGAACACTTTGGGAAACAATGATCTACAGGATGATTGACAACTATGTTCGATCACTAGGCAAAGCCTATCAGTGCATATTAGAAGACTACAATTGCAATATTTCCAAAAAGAATGAATCACAAAATATGAAAATATGTATGCATAGAATGATGTGTCATGTATTGGAATGCAAAGGGTTTTTCAATCACAAAAATTAGAGACAAAATCCATGATCAAACAATGAGACGATCTATAATTGCAATATTTCCAAAAAGAATGAATCACAAAATATGAAAATATGTATGCATAGAATGATGTGTCATGTATTGGAATGCAAAGGGTTTTTCAATCACAAAAATTAGAGACAAAATCCATGATCAAACAATGAGACGATCTATGATCAACCCCGACAAACGACGATCTAAGGAAAATAATTCAGGAATCAAAATCACAGTCTCAACCTCATTGTAGGCAGTCACTGTCGATGATTTTTAAACTACTTTCATCAGATTAAGCCAAATCATTCTTGATTAAGATAATTTGATTGTTGTCTCAGCAAACACGCAAAATTGAAGTATAGCAGCGTAGTCATGAATAACTTTCGTGGCCTTGTTAGTAAGACACTTGACAGCTACGCGTAGGTTTCGGATTCGATTCTCAATGGAACCTGAAAAAAAATAAGGATTGATAAAAGTCTTCGTCTGGTAACAAAACTTGAGTGCGTAAGACATGGTGTTGTCTCTTCATGTACGGTATACTGTATTTCCAACTTGTCCAAAGAAAACTGCGAGTTTTGGGTCTACTCCAGTAGTTCAAAACTCGAAACCGTGATCAATAGGTAAGTGGCCTCCTGGCCACGTTCTTGGATATGTTTGCATCGCCAATTTAGATATGTTAAAGGGCACCATATGAATAAATGAAAAAGAAGCCGGTAACTAACAATTTTTCAAAGCAAAATATCCCATAACCAAGCCGTGATTTAAACGAAATTGAAGTATTTAAAGAAATGTAATATCCTTACGTCTTAACGCAGTGAGCAGCAGTAACAATAGTGTAGGTACTGATGATAGAGCCTCCACAAAAATGAGATCCTCTGACTTGCCTCAGGGAGACCTGGTAGGGGAACTCCCCAACAGCTGCGTTCAAGCCACCCACAATATGATCTTCATGAGTATTATTGATACCTGGATGTCTTGTTGTTGAACTTCTAATTGAACAAAAAAAACGTTAGTGGCTAGGGCCCATAAGCATCCTGGCATCAAACTCTTCTCTTGATGATGAACTGAAGAGTCGTGTCACGAGCGCATCAACAACTGTTGCTTAATGAAATGACAGAATATTCTGTAGCCGGGACATGTCCATACAATTTGTCATTCTACAGCAGGGACGTCTCCCAGTCTACAAGCCCATTGCCTTCCCCACACTTCTCTATGGGTCTAAGACTTGAGCTCCATATAGAAGACACATTCGAAATGTTCCACCGACATTTCCTTTGTTGAATTCTTCAGATCCTCCGGAGTGATCATCTCACAAATGTCTCGGTCCCACAATCATTCAACTGTAAACCCATAAAAGATACAAGTATAGTTAAAAAGGCGATATTGCGATGAACTGGACATGTGATATGCCTGGGTGATCATAGGCTCCCAAAACGCATCTTGTACAGGGAAGTAGTGAGCGAGTGAAGGATTGGTGGGCAGAGAAAGCGCTATAAGGACACTGCGAGAGTCACTGACATTGTGCGGAGGCACCTGGGGATAGGGTGGCTCTGGACCGTGGAAGATGGAGAACCATCTGTTCTCGTGTTAATAGCATCTCAACGGCTGGACGCGTGAGAAACTGTCAGCGTGCTGTGAACATACGTCAGCATCGCCGAGTGATTCAGCAGGATCCACATGTCTGCGACATCTGCAGGAGGGTGGGGTGGCCCATCTAGGATCGGGCAGTCACAGAAGACCAGATGATTGATGTGGAAGAGCAGCTCAATATGAAAATAAGAGAGCCAAGGAACTTTCACATTATATCAGCATTAATTTGTTACATAATCTCAATTCTCTTTCATGACTTTGTGGAAAATTATCTTTCTTTCAAGCGTGGATCTTCTCTGCGATGTGATTATGAGAGATTCCTGCGCAAATATCACACAATGACATTTTGGTCATTATGATACTTTAGTAAAGCTTGGACATGGGGAAATAATGAAGGAAAGGTGCGAGGAGAACAATGGTAGGTATTATAAGGAATGAAAGCATCAGGAAAAAAAAGAATTGTAAAATCTTTGTTGAAAATGGAAATAGTTTGTCCTAGTTGAGAAAGTCATTGTAGAAGTTTGTCCTAGTTGAGAGTCATTTTCATGAAAAATGTACTCATTTGTAGCATAGAAGGTAGGAAAAGTTTGGGAAGAATCGTCACTATCAAAAGACATGGCATTATGAAATTATTTTAAAGGAAAGAGTGAAAAGTTTTACCAATAAGAGATAATAAGAGAAAGTTGTGAATACATCAGAAGCAGAAAATGTTAGTATAGAATGAATTAGAAATCTCCCTAGTCTCTTCTACATCCATTCAACTTCTACGATTTCTCTGACTTGCTACGTTTCCTTCTTTTAGAATATCATTCAATCGGTCCAATCCAATCCAATCCAATCATACCTTCCTTGGTCTTCCTCTCACATTTGCGCTTTATATGTTTTTTTTTAGTATTTTTCCATCCATTAGTTCCACATGCCCAAACAATTTCAACGGTCTTTTCTTCATTTTGCTCAACACCTTAAGTTCATATTCATTCCTTATCACTTTCATTCTGTCAAATATTGTCCCTCTTTGCATTCTTATAAATTCATTAATTCCTTAAGCATTTATTTGGCTCCTCTCAGACATTCTCCGCACCTACATTTTACTCCCATACATCAAAGTTAGCAACAAAGTACAGTACCCGGCGGTAAGTAATACACATTGTTTGTAGAGCGTCATCTCTGTCACACGGTTACGTTCCCAATTATTCAAAAGAGTAAAAGAACGGTTTGAAGATCAATCAATACGAAGTAGTCCGGTGCATGGACGTCTCCTATACGCAGTTCCTTTCGAAGGATGATCTCGCAGAGGGCTATCGGCAGATAGGACTCTGGTATGAATAACTCGTCAGGTAGTTATTCCATTTAAGGGATGCAGCGATGACCAAAGGGTAGCGATGATACTTGGTTCAGATTGAAAGATTCAAAGTTTCAATGTAAGATGTTTTATTGATTCAAAACGAACACACAGTAGTACAATTTTATCAATAGTAAAGACAGAATTGTTAGACGAGGAGGGGGCGATAGCATGTCCTTATATACCCAAAAACAATGTCGTCATGTCATGTGACATTTAATTTATGTGCGGTTTTCCTTGACGAGGAGTAATTGCGGTTGGGCATTTTTAAGCGTCTAATTTATAGATAGTGATTACTCAAGGATTACAATGACAATACTATAATTGTCAAGGATGTGGTCAAGTTAAATAGTTTATAGATAACGATTAACTCGAGGATTAGGAATTACAATGACACTTATTTAAATGCCAAGAGTGAGGTTAGTGACGTCAATTGGTTTCCTATTAATGGATAGTGAATTCAGTGGCGTAACATTCCTCCACCATAAAACTGAAACTATACATTTTTTTTAAATATGTATTAGTTGAATTTCATTTAATAAATTCTGTTTCCTAAAATATTGTTAATCCTTTGTAATCCATTAATTTTAGATTTACATGATTTTAACTGATTTATATAATTGTGTATATCATCATTTCTTTCACATTTTATATCATCCTTGTGATAATTAATGATTTTATTGTTATTATATTCTGATGTCTCAGAATTTTTTATGGAAATATTTTCCTTTTTAACTAACATGCTGGGGAGATAGTTTAAATTATCGGTGATAATGTTAGTATATATACTATTTTGTTTCGTGATACATTTTCCATTTTTGATTGCATTATAACCTTTTTCTTTTTGACTACATTATAGCATTTTTCTTTTTGATTACATAATTACATTTTTCTTTTTTCAACTTAAGATAATACATTTCATTATTTTCTCTTTTCATGCTTTTATATAATTCTAGTATTTTTATTATAAAGATTTTAGATAATTTTGTTAGAAAGATTTTATATAATTCTAATATTTTATTATAATATAAAATTCTTAAATTAAGTCTTATAATTAAATCTAATAATTAAACTCTAATGAAATCTTAGATCTATTAACAGCAAATAATTCAAAGAATTCATCAGAAAAAACCTTAATAAATCATGATTTTGTCGGTTATAAGTGAAACCAATTAAATAACTCGCTTCCAATATTGAAACAATTTAGATAATTCGCTTCCAATAAGTGAAACAAATCAATGAGTATGTCTCTAATAAGTGAAATATTTCATAATTTTTAAACCTTTATTGGTTATTTTTGTTAATTAACCTTTTATTTATTATAAGAAAAGTATCTTTCCACGGATAACGATTTCCATAATTCTGTATGATCATACTTCAAATTTGTACATTTTCGTACTTAATTGTGCACCGTACGTTATCGCAGTAACGTTTAAAACATGACCTTTTTCGTCAAAATCGATAAAATGTTATTTATTATCGTAAAGAATATGTAAACACAGTACATAACGTTAAAAGCAAACATATTTATTTATGTATCTACTCTTGACCAGGACATTTTACATGACTAAAATTGATTACATTTGGGATATTACATTATAATTTTTATTTATTTGTTTACCATTTCAATTTATTTTTTTATTTATATATTTATCCATTCATATTCATTTATATATGTTTATATGCCTTTTCTATTTATCCAATCGAACATTTTATTTATTTATTTAATCGAATATTATTTATTTGTTTAGTTGATTTAATTGAATATTATTTAATTTATTTAGTTGATTCAATTGAATATTTTTTAATTTATTTAGTTGATTCAATTGAATATTATTTAATTTATTTAGTCGATTTAAATGAAAGTATTTTCGCGAAGCAAGGCGGATCGGATCGATTGCTAATCATTCTAGGGTTAGTCTTATGTCTTTCTAAACCTTCTTCCTTATTGTCTTCATCATCATATCCGGTGTTTATGTTCGTTAACGAAATTGCTGGATAGTTATTTCAATCTCTTTCTCTATTCCTAGAGTTTCTTCTCGGATTATAACACTGATTGAAGATTTGGATACAACCATTATCATTATTTTGTTTTTTGAATAATCTTTTATATAATTGTATTCCCATTAATAATCCTATTAGTGATAATACTGTATAAATAATTGCTACATAATAATGCGAATTTTTTACTATGGCGGGTTTATCATTAATTTTATTCAATTCTTCTTGAAATGCGTTTAATTTATGTGTTGCAACGCGCAATTCGTCTAAATTTATATTAGTTATAGTTAAAGGTGTTAGATGTGGTAAAGTTTTATTATTTTTTTATTCTTTGATACAACAATCTTCAGTTAGTATATTAAATGTGTTTGGTACTTCGGATATATTTGTACATCATTCTCGGCTATGAATTGCAATGTCTTCGTGTATGCCTCGCAATTCATTTCCAGTTTCAGTAGTCCAGTGCCTATTATATCGGTTTCTTCAATTGGTTTAGGTGGACAATCTATCGTTATTTTTGCCTTATTGGTCAATACATATATCCATCTGTTGCGCAGTATTCTATGCCAGATATTTAAATTTCCATACAAAGTTTTCGCGATGCATTCTTGTGAAATTCTATTGGGGTTTTCAGTAATCAGTTTTGACTCGCAGACTCCATTTTCTGTCGATGAAAATACATCGTCCAGTTTACATATAAAGTGGTTTTCAGTCAGTGTTTTATATCTATCTAGATCATTAAACCTTATGTATTGCATTTTTGTACGAGTAAATCCAACATATTTAAATTCATTCTGAATTAATGAGAAGTATTAATTCAGAATGAATTTAAAATTTGGTTCGTCGCTATTATGCGGTATCGGTAAAGGGGTGATCTTATATAATCGGAATTCCTGAATTTTCGTCAATGGAATTGAAATGATATAGATGATTTTAGTTTTATAAAAGTATGAAGTTAGTGTATAAATATCCATTATCAAATGAATGTTATCCATTGTAGGAGGTATAGGTAATTCAGGACCTTGTGTCAATTTACCTGTTTTTAAACAATTCTTGATATAATTTAGTCGGGGATAATAATGTTGTGTGTATTATATTGTTTTTACTAAATAGAACTGATTCGATCGTGTTATCAATCTGTCGAACCAACTTTTTTGTTACTTCTTGCAATAATGTTAATTGAGCTATTATAGTCATTCTAGCATCTAATAAAGCGTTCTCTATTTTAAGGTTTTGTATAATGTTCTAGTTTCTGTAGATTGTTATTCGTGACAATCTCGTTTATTCTAAATCTGACTATCATTTCATCGAATGTCTGTATGGTCGAAGTAACGACTTGTGTTCGATCTCTTAGGAGTTTGTTAAGATGTTTTTCTGTTTCTGGGTTTCACCAAATTAAAATGAAGGAAGAAGACAGTTAAAAGACAGCCTTCTCAGTTCCTTCAGGACATTACGAATATGATGGAATGCCATTTGGGTTGAAAAACGCACCAGTCACCTTCCAAAGATTAATGGATAATGTCTTAAGTGGTATACATTGTTTTGTGTATTTAGACGATATTGTAATATAATATATGCCAGTACCTTGGAAGATCACAAGGAGAAATTAGATAAAATATTTCATAAATTACGCGAATACAATCTGAAATTACAGCCTGAGAAATGTGAATTTTTAAGAAAAGAAGTTGCATATTTAGGGCACGTGATAACGGATAAAGGCGTAAGTCCTAATCCAGACTAAATTAACGTCGTTAAAAATTTCATAGAACCAAGAAATCCTAAAGAAATCAAACAATTCCTCGGATTAGTTGGATATTATCGCAGATTTATAGAGAATTTCGCAAAGTTATCTAAACCATTAACATCACTATTAAAGAAAGATATCACGTATAATTGGACTGAGCATCAACAGAGTGCCTTTGATGATCTAAAAAATAAATTGATCACAGCACCCCTATTACAGTATCCCGACTTTAATAAACATTTTATTATAACGACTGATGCGTCAAATTACGCAATTGGTTCAATCTTATCGCAAGATGAGATAGGAAGCGATCTACCAATATGCTACGCTTCGAGAACGCTAAATGCATCAGAAGGCAACTATAACGCAACCGAGAAAGAATTGCTCTCTATTGTATGGTCAGTAAAGCAGTTTAGACCGTACATATATGGTAGAGAATTTACCATCACTACAGACCGTACACCCCTAGTTTGGTTATTTAACGCTAAAGATCCAGGATCAAAATTAGTCCGATGGAGATTAAAATTAGAAGAATATACGTATAAAATTCATTATAAACCGGGAAAGATTAATCTAAATGCGGATTGCTTATCTAGATTACCCATAAAAGTGTTAACTACGGGAGAAACATACAAAGACTTTTTAGACAAACTTAACGGAGAAACATTTAACGTTACATGCAACGAATTTGAAGAATATTTATTGAAGACTAAAGATAAAGATATCGCTTATCCTGCTGCAATAGATTTGGGTGATGGAATTCCCTATTCCCTATTGCGCAGATATTCTTTGTAAATCGGAGAATGCTGAGATATTCAGGTTGAACAGACATGAACTGTATCAAACAGAAACTACTTGCGGAAATGCAAAAACTTATTATCACATATTCACTAAGATAAATCATTTCGACAAATCTTCATATCCCGACATATTTACTGCATCGAAACATTTCAGAGATAATCTAAGAATAAAAAATATTATGATAAAATAATATCTATATCAGATTTTGTAGATCCATTCAATATAATGGACTATCATAAGATAAAAGAAGTAATTATGTTTGTATTTCACGACACTTATATAATTATATATCAAAATACGATTATAAGTATTAAGGAAAAGACAAAGCTCAAATATTAATTGATACCCGTGATGTACCTACTGCCTACTGCTGGACATTTGGGATTTTATAGAATGTATAACAGAATAAAACATCAGTACACCGGGCCTATAATGAAACAATCAATTGAACTATATATAAAAAGTTGTAAAGAATGTCAATTAAATAAGGTCAATCGCCAAAATAATACTGCACCCACGGAAGTTACTTCCACATCTAAAGGAGCTTTTAAAAGAGTTGCCCTCGATTTAGTAGGACCTCTTCCAGAAACAGCTAGACACAATAAATTCATCTGAACTCTTCAGGATGATTTAACTAAGTTTAGTCGAGCTTACGCTTTGAAAAATGCTACTGCAGAAGAAATCGCAAACGGATTTATTGAATTTTCATCGTGCTTCGGTGTAGCTAAATCAATTTTAACTGATCAAGCTCGGAACTTTATGTCGCAATTGTTCGCAAAAGTAACAAAACTAGTCAATGTGAAACATAAAAACTCTACCCCCCTATATGCCTCAATGTAATGGAGCTTTAGAAAGAATCCATAGCACATTGAAGGATTACTTAAAGCATTACGTAAATAATGACCAGACAAATTGAGATGAATTTTTATCAATTGCTACGCTTAGTTACAATACTAATATACATTCAACTGCAAAATTCACACCCTATGAATGAATATTGGGAAAGAAAGCTATAATACCGAATAGTTTGTATCATAATGTTACTCCAACATATAATGATTACTATACTTTACACAAGTTAAATAAAAGTTCTCGCAATCTCATAAAATATAATAAGATCTAAAGAAAGATGGAAACAGAGGTATGACGCTACTGCTAAAATATAATAAGATCTAAAGAAAGATGGAAACAGAGGTATGACGCTACTGCTAAAATATAATAAGATCTAAAGAAAGATGGAAACAGAGGTATGACGCTACTGCTAAAATATAATAAGATCTAAAGAAAGATGGAAACAGAGGTATGACGCTACTGCTAAAATATAATAAGATCTAAAGAAAGATGGAAACAGAGGTATGACGCTACTGCTAAAATATAATAAGATCTAAAGAAAGATGGAAACAGAGGTATGACGCTACTGCTAAAATATAATAAGATCTAAAGAAAGATGGAAACAGAGGTATGACGCTACTGCTAAAATATAATAAGATCTAAAGAAAGATGGAAACAGAGGTATGACGCTACTGCTAAAATATAATAAGATCTAAAGAAAGATGGAAACAGAGGTATGACGCTACTGCTAAAATATAATAAGATCTAAAGAAAGATGGAAACAGAGGTATGACGCTACTGCTAAAATATAATAAGATCTAAAGAAAGATGGAAACAGAGGTATGACGCTACTGCTAAAATATAATAAGATCTAAAGAAAGATGGAAACAGAGGTATGACGCTACTGCTAAAATATAATAAGATCTAAAGAAAGATGGAAACAGAGGTATGACGCTACTGCTAAAATATAATAAGATCTAAAGAAAGATGGAAACAGAGGTATGACGCTACTGCTAAAATATAATAAGATCTAAAGAAAGATGGAAACAGAGGTATGACGCTACTGCTAAAAGTAAAATTAGTAGGAGACCTAGCACTTATTAAAAATCATTTCCGATTACTTAAAGCATTATCAGCAAATTATTAAGGACCGTATAAAGTCACAGAGGTGAACTCACAAGTAAATGTTACCTTCAAAATAAAAAATATACTTGTAAAATATCATATCAATGCGATAAAACCGTACCATCGAGAGATTACTAATGTCGAATAAAAAATACGAATGCCGAATAAAAAAGGAAAAAAATATCGAATAATAAATTATTAAATGAACGTAAAATAATAATAAACAATCCTATAAAAGAAATTGATAATAAAAAATGTCATTTCAGAGTGTTGATGCTGCTATACTTGAAAACAAATTCTTGTTTACGTATTGAAAAAATCAACAGCGGTAATGGTTTATATTATGATGAAATAGGTAAAGCTAAAATCTACAATGATTATTGGAACGTGGTTACGTATCAAGAAACGGAAAATATAATTCCACAACATGATATCATCTTAGAAATCTACGGAAGAACAAATCTCATGTGTTTAACCTGTACACCGCTATAAAAAAAAATCCACGAATCCTGTGCGCGGCAAATTTCGGCGATTTTAATTTCTAAGTTTAAACGCATATTTTGTTTAGAACCACTGATATTTGATTTCAACACCAAGTAAACATGACACTCAAGTAATTTTCTGATAATAAATAATAGTCATTACTCTTAAGGAGACTCGTTAAATAAAAGAGATAAACTAAACATTACATAAAATACACAAAGGAATGCTACAGATCAGATCACAGGCGTTTGTGCTTCCCGCGAGGAACACGTTAAAGGTAATTGAGAAAGATAGAGGAAATACTTGTCGCTTAACGTTAGCCGACATCAGAAACGATATCCAGAATATTAATACAAAGTTTGAATCAGTGATTCACCTGATAGGAAAAGAACACCACAGGAGAACCAAAAGAGGATGGTTTGATGGAATCGGGACTATATTTAAAACTATTATCGGAACCTTAGATGAAGATGATGCAACTTATTATGATAATGCTATAAACAAAGTGACAAAAGATGAGAAACATCTTAACAAACTCCTAACAGATCAAACACAAGTTGTAACTTTGACTATACAGACATTCGATGAAACGATAGTCAGATTTAGAGTAAACGAGATAGTCACGAATAACAATCTACAGAAACTAGAACATTATACAAAACCTTAAAATAGAGAACGCTTCATTAGATGCTAGAATGACTATAATAGCTCAAATAACATTATTGCAAGAAGTAACAAAAAAGTTGGATCGACAGATTGATAACACGATCGAATCAGTTCTATTTAGTAAAAACAATATAATACACACAACATTATTATCCCCGACTAAATTATATCAAGAATTGTCTAAAAACAGGTAAATTGACACAAGGTCCTGAATTACCTATACCTCCTACAATGGATAACATTCATTTGATAATGGATATTTCAACACTAACTTCATACTTTTATAAAACTAAAATCATCTATATCATTTCAATTCTATTGACGAAAATTCAGGAATTCCAATTATATAAGATCACCCCTTTACCGATACCGCATAAAAGCGACAAACCGAAATACTTTTCATTAATTCAGAATGAATTTAAATATGTTGGATTTACTCGTACAAAAATGCAATACATAAGGTTTAATGATCTAGATAGATGTAAAGCATTGACTGAAAATCACTTTATATGTAAACTGGACGATGTATTTTCATCGACAGAAAATGGAGTCTGCGAGTCAAAACTGATTACTGAAAACCCCAATAGAATTCCACAAGAATGGATCGCGAAAACTTTGTATAGAAATTTAAATATCTGGCATAGAATACTGCGCAACAGATGGATATATGTATTGACTAATAAGGCAAAAATAACGATAGATTGTCCACCTAAAGCAATTGAAGAAACCGATATAATAGGTACTGGACTACTGAAGCTGGAAATAAATTGCGAGGCATACACGAAGACATTGCAATTCATAGCCGAGAATGATTTACAAACAAATATATCTTTTGTACCAAACACATTTAATATAATAACTGAAGATTGTTCTATCAAAGAATCAAAAATGAATGAAACTTTACCACATCTAACACCTTTAACTATAACTAATATAAATTTAGACGAATTGCGCGTTGCAACACATAAATTAAACGCATTTCAAGAAGAATTGAATAAAATTAATGAAAAACCCGCCATAGTAAAAAATTCGCATTATTATGTAGCAATTATTTATACAGTATTATCACTAATAGGATTATTAATGGGAATACAATTATATAAAAGATTATTCAAAAAACAAAATAATGATAATGGTTGTATCCAAATCTTCAATCAGTGTTATAATCCGAGAAGAAACTCTAGGAATAGAGAAAGAGAAAGAGATTGAAATAACTATCCAGCAATTTAGTTAACGAACATAAACACCGGATATGATGATGAAGACAATAAGGAAGAAGGTTTCGAAAGACATAAGACTAACCCTAGAATGATTAGCAATCGATCCGATCCGCCTTGCTTCGCGAAAATACGTTCAGTTAAATCGACTAAATAAATTAAATAATATTCAATTAAATCAACTAAATAAATTAAATCAACTAAACGAATAAATAATATTCGATTAAATAAATAAATAAAATGTTCGATTGGATAAATAAAATAGGCATATCATCACCATCACCATCAGCCTGTATCTATCCACTGCAGGATGTAGGCCTCTCCAAGTTGTCTCCACAAAATCCTGTCCTTTGCACATTGCTGCCACATAATACCTGCATGCTTACGTAAGGCATATAAACATATATAAATGAATATGAATTAATAAATATATAAATAAATTGAAATGGTAAACAAATAAATAAAAATTATAAAGATATATCCCAAACGTAATCAATTTTAGTCACGTTAAATGTCCTGGTCAAGAGTAGATACATAAATAAATATGTTTGTTTTTAATGTTACTGTGTTAACGTATTCTTTACGATAATAAATAAAATTTTATCCATTTTGACGAAAAAGGTCATGTTTTAAACGTTACTGCGATAACGTACGGTGCACAATTAAGTACGAAAATGTACAAATTTGAAGTATGATCATACAGAATTATGGAAATCGTTATCCGTAGAAAGATACTTTTCTAATAATAAATAAATGGTTAATTAACAAAAATAACCAATAAAGGTTTAAAAATTATGAAATATTTCACTTATTAGAGACATACTCATTGATTTGTTTCACTTATTGGAAGCGAATTATCTAAATTGTTTCAATATTGGAAACGTGTTATTTAATTGATTTCACTTATAACTGACAAAAATCATGATTTGTTAAGGTTTTTTTTTTATGAATTCTTTGATTTATTTTCTGTCAATAGATCTTAGATTTTATTTGAGTTTAATTATAAGATTTAATTAAGACGTAATTTAAGAAATTTATATTATAATAAAATATTAGAATTATATAAAATCTTCATAACAAAATTATATAAAATCTTTATACAATAATAAAAATACTAGAATTATATAAAAGCATGAAAAGAGAAAAGAATGTAATGTATTATCTTAAGTTGAAAAAAGAAAAATGTAATTATGTAATCAAAAAGAAAAATGTTATAATGAAATCAAAAAGGAAAATGTAAGTATGTAATCAAAAAGAAAAATGTTATAATGTAATCAAAAAGAAAAAGGTTATAATGTAATCAAAAAAGAAAAATGTATCAAGAAACAAAATAGTATAGTATATATACTAACATTATCACCGATAATTTAAACTATCTCCCCAGCATGTTAGTTAAAAAAGAAAATATATCCATAAAAAATTCTGCGACATCAGAATATAATAACAATAAAATCAGATATATAAAATCAATAACAGAATATAATAACAATAAAATCATTAATTAAATCAGAATATAATAACAATAAAATCATTAATTGTAAAATTATCCCTGGCTGCCACAAGGTCAGGATGGTCAATTGTACTGAAGGTAGTTCGGTGGATAGCTGCATGGAGCGGAGCTCCTCCCTATTCACAGAAAATACTTTCCTCACAGCTCCTCAAAATGCAGTCGGTGGGTTGATCTGAGTAGCCGCACAAATTGCACCAGAATGAAAGGACTAGATTGAATGGAAAAGATTGCTATTCACAAAAAAAAATCCAAAGAGCTATCACACTTTTTTAATTACAATTTATGGCATGGAAATGTAATCATTGCCAGATTCGTATTTTTCTTCCAATACAGACATTTTACTTCTTTCTCAGGAATGATGCGAGCTGTCTGAGTGGGGATGACAATCTCCCCACGACAACTTCAAAAATCCTTGCCCACCAGACAAATGTTTCCTGTCTAAACATTAACACCATTCAGTGAAAAGAAACACATTATTCCTGTATAAAAACAAATACTAACTACCCTAATTCAATTAAAACCCAAACCTGCCCTATCGGTAGGCAGCCCACCACTACTTGAAACTTGTAAATTGTCACTTAAAAGATTAATTTGTATTGTACATCTGTTTTGGATTTTCATTTGTTTTGTACGTCTGTTTGAGAAAAAATAATTATTGTAACATTGCAAGTATACAAGCTACCTTACATTTGCCGACTTCTTTACTTCGATTGGACGACTTTCGACCCCTAGGAAAATCAAATCGTACCCAGGGAGTTGATATCGACCACTTTGGGAACTCTCGGTCTAGAGGCAATGATCATCTAATACAGGGTTTCGAGGTTCAAGAGGCAATGATCATCTAATGCAGGGTTTTCCAACACCTTTGGGAGATAAGTCAAAGCTCTCCTACTTGGATATTCTTACTTCTTGCATGGTGAGAAGGTAAAAAGAGTGGTTAATAATACTTAAAATTTGTTTTAATTTTGTCACAAATTCATTTAAAGGCACTGTATTTCTTCCACTCTGCCACTTGGACAGCACTGGGCGTTCCACAAATCAAGTTCTCCTCAGTGCAAGACACGTGAACTCCTCGGGCACAGCAACAAGTGTCACATGGACTGCTCCTTAGCGCAGATATAGAGAGTCGATCCATCACATAACGTTCTCCGTTTTGACAGATTGTCCTTGTATCACCCGATTCATATACAGAACCTGATCAGAGAATTCCAGTTTCACCCCAGGCTCGTTGAGAGTCATGTGGAAATTCCTCTTCAGGCAAAATTGATCAACTGGGGCCTGATGATACTTTCCATTAATTCATCCACATCCACCTTACCAGCGTGACTCGATGTATTCCAGACAGGACAGGTGTATTCACACACCTAGAAGACTTCTATTCACTTTATATCCATTCTACTATAGATCTCGCATAGATCGTAACATTTATATTTTTCTTCTTGATGATAACAGGGCTTATCTTATCTTTCCACTATTAATCCTTACATGGCGTATTAAATTACTTTTCTGTGAGAATTTTCTTTCACAATCTCCACTGTACAGCTTCTCTTCATGATGAATCCTTTCATGAGATTTTAAATACCCTTTTCCTGAGAATGTCTTCCCTTGTCTACAGCTGTAGAACTTATGTCCAATGGATATTAGAATGTTTCCTTAAATGTTTATTATTTGAAAACGCCTTCCCACATTCTTAACATCTGTTTCATGAAATTTTAAATAAGAGTATCTTTTATATTTTAAATATGAGAATGTCTTCCCACATTGTTCACAACTGTAGGGCTTCTCTTCACTATGAATCCTTTCATGGCATACTAAACTATCACTCAGTGAAAATGCCTTTCCACAATGTTTACACTTTTACGGCTTCTCTCTATGACTTTGTTCATGGTGAATTAAAGATTTTTTATGACTGAATATTTTGTCACAATCAATACAACTGTAGGGCTTTTCTCCACTATGAGTCCTTACATGCATTTTCAAATATGATTTATGTGTGAATGTCCTCGCACAGTAACTGCAGCTGTAGGGCTTCTCTCCACTATGAATTATTTCATGAGAAGTTAAAGATTTTTTATGTATGAATGTCTTCGCACAGTAACTGCAGCTGTAGGGCTTCTCTCCACTATGAATTATTTCATGAGAAGTTAAAGATTTTTTATGTTTGAATGTCTTCGCACAGTAACTGCAGCTGTAGGGCTTCTCTCCACTATGAATTATTTCATGAGAAGTTAAAGATTTTTTATGTATGAATGTCTTCGCACAGTAACTGCAGCTGTAGGGCTTCTCTCCACTATGAATCCTTTCATGGCATACTAAACTATCACTCCGTGAGAATGCCTTTCCGCAATGTTTACACCTGTAGGGCTTACTATGAATTTTTTCATGAGAAATCAAATTAACTTTTTGTGTGAATGTCTTCGCACAGTAACTGCAGCTGTAGGGCTTCTCTCCATTATGAATTCTCTCATGAGAAATTAAATTACATTGAACTGAGAATGTCTTCGCACAGTAACTGCAGCTGTAGGGCTTCTCTCCACTATGAGTTCTTTCATGACAAGTTAAATGACGTTTATCTGAGAATGTCCTCGCACAGTAACTGCAGCTGTAGGGCTTCTCTCCACGATGAATTCTTTCATGATAAGTTAAATTATTTTTATGTGAGAATGTCCTCGCACAGTAACTGCAGATGTAGGGCTTCTCTTCATTATGAATTCTTTCATGAGAAGTTAAATAACTTTTAAGCGTGAACGTCCTCGCACAGTAACTGCAGATGTAGGGCTTCTCTCCATTATGAATTCTTTCATGAGAAGTTAAATAACTTTTAAGCGTGAACGTCCTCGCACAGTAACTGCAGCTGTAGGGCTTCTCTCCACTATGAATTCTTTCATGAGAAGTTAAATTTCTTTTATCTGAGAATGTCCTCGCACAGTAACTGCAGCTGTAGGGCTTCTCTCCACTATGAATTCTTTTATGAGAAGTCAAATTACTTTTACGTGTGAATGTCCTCGCACAGTAACTGCAGCTGTAGGGCTTCTCTCCACTATGCATTCTTTCATGAGAAGTTAAATTTCTTTTATCTGAGAATGTCCTCGCACAGTAACTGCAGCTGTAGGGCTTCTCTCCACTATGAATTCTTTCATGAGAAGTTAAATTTCTTTTATCTGAGAATGTCCTCGCACAGTAACTGCAGCTGTAGGGCTTCTCTCCACTATGAATTCTTTCATGAGAAGTCAAATCACTTTTACGTGTGAATGTCCTCGCACAGTAACTGCAGCTGTAGGGCTTCTCTCCACTATGCATTCTTTCATGACATACTAAACGAACACTTTGTGAGAATGTCTTTCCACAATGTTTACACCTGTATGGCTTCTCTCCACTATCAATCCTTTCGAGGCTTATAAATGCTCTTTTATGTGAGAATATTTTTCCACAATCTTCACACCTGTAAGGGTGAGGCTTCTCTCCACTGTGTATGCTTTCATGGCTTATTAAATGATTATTTTTTGAAAATGTACGACAACAATGTACAGAGCTGTTGTTATTTTGTCTTTTTTGTTTCTTGTGTCCACTGTCGGTTATATCACAGGAGTACGGGTGATCTAGAAAGAAATTAAAATGTCAACATAATATATTGAATACATTTGTTTGGTCCACAGTCAGAATATAACATCAATTATTTTAAATTAAACCTCAAATAGCTCTGAGTTTTGAGACCATACATACCATCAAGCAGTTTCCATGATATGCAAAGAGAACAAAATGTCAGACTTTCCTATCAGAACGCACAAACTGTGAGTTATTGCCTACTCCAGTAGTTTTTAACTCAAAGGTTGTTTTGCTACTGGGGCTGAAGACAAAACTGTCCCCCTGCCATCCTCTTTTACATGTCCGCATCATCAATTCAAATCTGTCGAGGGGTATCATACGAATAATTAGTTTAAGACAGTCTTAAAACGGAAATATCTGCACGGTGGCTAGTAACCTTTATGGAATATGGTATTGTAGAAAGTTCGGGCTGTAATTGGGGACTGGATTATGAGACTATTGTTTTTTATCACCTCTTTACGTGACACATTTAATTTCCTAAATGCTTATGAAGAGCACTTGTTTAAATCATTCAAAATATGAATCAAATGTAAATGTTTTATTTACACAACTTATCCAACATCAGCTTATTGGCAACCAAAAAACAAATATCATTGTAATCTATCAACGGGAGCATGATATATTAGCTTACTTGAGTCTATAGTGTTTTCACCAACATGTCTTGAATCTGCGCTGGAGTCTCCTGCACATTCCTGTTTGATATCTGTCTCATGTACACTGATATCATACTCTGGGAACACTGCTGCAGTATCCCCACCTTCTGCCTTTTCTTCCTTAACCGTCACCTCTGCAGTTCCCTCATGTTTCTGAGAATCCATCCTCTCCCGATCACCTGAAAACATTCAAATACTATAATATTAAAAAATATATAAAATATAAAATAATATATATAAAATATAATATATATAAAATTATATATATAAAATATAATATTATATAAAATTATATATATCAAATATAATAAAATATAATATATATAATATATATAATATATATAAAATTATATATATAAAATATAATATCAAATAATATTACAAAATTCAGTTTATAATCTTCCTTGACTCTGACATGTATAAGCATAAAACATCATTTTATTATAGATGCAAATGATAGCTTCCATGAGACATGAGTCACAATATTCATTTTCAAATCTTTAAATAGACATCTCTCATATAGCCTTCTTATCTCATCTCTTAAATCACCTTTTCAGCAAGCAACACCATGCCATCAGCGTACAGAAGTCCACATACATTTATTTCACTCATGCTTAAACCTTTCCCTTCATCTTTTAAATCATGCACATATGAATCTATATAGTATATAATGTTAGTAGTTCCCTGAAAATGTTGAGATTCAATCTCAGAATATCTTTACCATTTAAGGGAACACAGACGATTAAGTTTCTTTACATCGCCTTGGTGAGAAGTAAATTAGAATACAATTCTATTGTATGGGCTCCCCATTATACAGTCCATTCCGGTGCACTGGACAGAGTTCAACATAGGTTTTTGCGCCACGTCAATTTTAAAATAGGTCTGAATATGAATGATATAGAATATAATTTGTCGCTTTTTAAGTCTCTCTGATCGGGCGAATATTAGCGGATTTCATTTCACTTTTCAAAGTCGTGAATGGAATGATCGACTGTCCGAAACTCTAGAAATTGATTAGTATTCGAGTTCCGATAAGAATGACCAGGCTGCAAGACACGTTTCTATGTTACAATTATAAAACAAATTATTTAGCATATTCTCCCATACCTAGACTGCACAGAATCGGAAATGAGTACGCTGCGGTCTCGGATGTATTTAGAGTTAGTTTGCTGACCTATAAGGAGGGACTGAAAAGGCCCTTCTCAATATCTGTACCTTGAAGCGGGATCCCGGGTGTCTTACGAGGACTTTTGAAGACCTTTTGAATTTTTTGGGATGCTCAGGGCGTAATACTTGTGGACTTCTTAGAAAAAGGAAAAACGATCACTGGACAATACTACAGTGAGTTATTGGACCGCTTTGGCAAGAAATTGGCGGAAACACGGCCCCATTTGGCGAAGAAGAAAGGGCTGTTTCACCACGACAACGCACCAGCACTTTCATCCGGAGTTGTCGCTGCCAAACTGCATGAATTGAGTTATGAATTTATGTTTTCTATCTAACAATACCTTCTTCAAATATGCAAACCATAGATACCTTTTACCACTTCTTCTATACATATATACCCACCACGACAACCTTCGTGGCCTAGTTGGTAAGACGCCTGTCTCCCAACTTGGAGGTCGCGGGTTCAAATCCCGCTGGAAAAGTTTTTTTTTTTTAAAGGTTTCCAGTCTGGTTTTCACTTAAGGCCACTTTGACATCTTTCTGGTCGGTTGGAAGAGATTGCTATATGGTAATAAGCCCACCAAGTTGTACTGTATACAACGAAAGTGTAATACAACACAATACAATCACGGAGAATTTAGGGCTACGAAATTTATGTATAAACAATATGTGTTAATTAAGCTTACATGGGTCTGTGGGATTATCACCAATATGTCTAGAATCTGCGCTGGTATCTCCTGCACATTCCTGTTTTATATCTGCCTCATGTACACTGATCTCATACTGTGGGAACACTGCCTCAGTAGTCCCATCTTCTGCCTTTTCTTCTTTCACCATTTCTTCTTGATATAGAGAAGCTTAAAACTATATTCTGTTTGAGTTATTCCTAAATGATAGCTTTAATGAGCCAAAAGTCGTAACGGCATAGTATATAAACACAAACTGAGATTAAAGACAATTGGCAGTTTTATAAAAGTGGTTATCAATTGGTTTTATAAAATCACTGTGAAGCTATCAGGTCAGGATGAACTACTAAATTCATGACCTAAATAACTCATACAAACAGAAAAACGGGAAACACAAGTGATGAACCGGAACCAGAGCCAGATTTATTGAGAAATTGTACGCGAATTACTTATAAAGCGTGGCGTGACGTGTTTGACGGTTTAATTCCATAGAAGCAAAATGTTTCCCTCCTTCTTCTTCCTCTCTGAATAATGGCTTTGAACTTCAATATATATATATGGAGGAGTATACGCCAGTGTCAAGTCCTTCTTTTTCTCGAAAAATAGCATGAAGACATATTATTTTATTTTTATAGAATTTAATTGAAATCAATGAAGTAATCTTCATTATGTAGGGAGACCTCCTGTAGGCTCCTATCATATCCTGCGTTCCCACACACACTCCTTGTTCAGGCCTTACATACGATTCATTTACAGGTAACATGCTTTTTTCTGTTTCTTATTTTCCCATTTAATGCAAATTTCTCTCTCGCAGTCACAACATTATTATCCCCGACTAATTCATATCAAGAATTGTCTGAAAACACGTGAATTGACACAAGGTCCCGAATTACCTATACCTCCTGCAATGGATAACATTAATTTGATAATGAATATTTCAACACTAACTTCATACTTTTATAAAACTAAAATCATCTATATCATTTTAATTCCATTGATGGAAATTCAGGAATTCCAATTATATAAGATCACCCCTTTACCGATACCGCATAATAGCGTCGAACCGAAATACTTCTCATTAATTCAGAATGAATTTAAATATGTTGGATTTACTCGTACAAAAATGTAATACATAAGGTTTAATGATCTAGATAGATGTAAAACACTGACTGGAAACCACTTTATATGTAAACTGGACGATGTATTTTCATCGACAGAAAATGGAGTCTGCGAGTCAAAACTTAATTACTTAAAACCCCAATAGAATTCTACAAGAAAGCATCGCGAAAACGTTGCATGGAAATTTTAATATCTGGCATAGAATACTGCACAACAGATGGATATATGTATTGACCACTAAGGCAAAAATAACGATAGATTGTCCACCTAAAGCAAATGAAAATACCGATATAATAGGCACTGGACTACTGAAACTGGAAATAAATTGCGAGGCGTTCACTAAGACATTGCAATTCATAGCCGAGAATGATGTACAGACAAATATATATTTTGTACCAAACACATTTAATATAATAACTGAAGATTGTCGATTCAAAGAATAAAAAATTAATGAAACTTTACCACATCTAACACCTTTAACTATAACTAATATAAATTTAGACGAATTGCGCGTTGCAACACATAAATTAAACGCATTTCAAGAAGAATTGAATAAAATGAATGGAAAACCCGCCATAGTAAAAAAATTGCGTTATTATGTAGCAATTATTTATACAGTATTATCACTAATAGGATTATTAATGGGAATACAATTATATAAAAGATAATTCATAAAACAAAATAATGATAATGGTTGTATCCAAATCTTCAATCAGTGTTATAATCCGAGAAGAAACTCTAGGAATAGAGAAAGAGAAAGAGATTGAAATAACTATCCAGCAATTTAGTTAACGAACATAAACACCGGATATGATGATGAAGACAATAAGGAAGAAGGTTTAGAAAGACATAAGACTAACCCTAGAATGATTAGCAATCGATCCGATCCGCCTTGCTTCGCGAAAATACGTTCAGTTAAATCGACTAAATAAATTAAATAATATTCAATTAAATCAACTAAATAAATTAAATCAACTAAACGAATAAATAATATTCGATTAAATAAATAAATAAAATGTTCGATTGGATAAATAAAATAGGCATATCATCACCATCACCATCAGCCTGTATCTATCCACTGCAGGATGTAGGCCTCTCCAAGTTGTCTCCACAAAATCCTGTCCTTTGCACATTGCTGCCACATAATACCTGCATGCTTACGTAAGGCATATAAACATATATAAATGAATATGAATTAATAAATATATAAATAAATTGAAATGGTAAACAAATAAATAAAAATTATAAAGATATATCCCAAACGTAATCAATTTTAGTCATGTTTAATGTCCTGGTCAAGAGTAGATACATAAATAAATATGTTTGTTTTTAACGTTACTGTGTTAACGTATTCTTTACGATAATAAATAAAATTTTATCGATTTTGACGAAAAGGGTCATGTTTTAAACGTTACTGTGATAACGTACGGTGCACAATTAAGTAAGAAAATGTACAAATTTGAAGTATGATCATACAGAATTATAGCAATCGTTATCCGTGGAAAGATACATTTCTAATAATAAATAAAAGGTTAATTAAAAAAATAACCAATAAAGGTTTAAAAATTATGAAATATTACACTTATTAGAGACATACTCATTGATGTGTTTCATTTATTGGAAGCGAATTATCTCAATTGTTTCAATTTTGGAAGCGAGTTATTTAATTGGTTTCACTTATAACCGACAAAATCATGATTTGTTAAGGTTTTTTTCTGATGAATTCTTTGAATTATTTCCTGTCAATAGATCTTAGATTTCATTAGAGTTTAATTATAAAATTTAATTATAAGACTTAATTTAAGAATTTTATATTATAATAAAATATTTGAATTATAGAAAATCTTTATAACATAATTATCTAAAATCTTTATAATAAAAATATTAGAATTATATAAAAGCATGAAAAGAGAAAATAATGAAATGTATTATCTTAAGTTGAAAAAAGAAAAATGTAATTATGTAATCAAAAAGAAAAATGCTATAATGTAATCAAAAAGAAAAAGGTTATAATGTAATCAAAAAAGGAAAATGTATCACGAAACAAAAGAGTATATATACTAACATTATCACCGATAATTAAAATTATCTCCCCAGCATGTTAGTTAAAAAGGAAAATTTATCCATAAAAATGTCTGAGACATCAGAATATAATAACAATAAAATCATTAATTATCACAAGGATGATATAAAATGTGAAAGAAATGATGATATACACAATTATAAAAATCAGTTAAAATCATGTAAATCTAAAATTAATGGATTACAAAGGATTAACAATATTTTAGAAAATAGAGTTTATTAAATGAAATTCAACTAATACATATTTAAAAAAAATGTATAGTTTCAGTTTTATGGTGGAGGAATGTTACGCCACTGAATTAATTATCCATTAAAAGGAAACCAATATACGTCACTAACCTCACTCTTGGCATTTAAATAAGCGTCATTGTAATTCCTAATCCTCGAGTTAATCGTTATCTATAAACTATTTAACTTGACCACATCCTTGACAATTATAGTATTGTCATTGTAATCCTTGAGTAATCACTATCTATAAATTAGACGCTTAAAAATGCCCAACCGCAATTACTCCTCGTCAAGGAAAACCGCACATAAATTAAATGTCACATGACATGACGACATTATCTTTGGGTATATAAAGACATGCTATCGCCCCCTCCTCGTCTAACAATTCTGTCTTTACTATTGATAACATTGTACTACTGTGTGTTCGTTTTGAATCAATAAAACATCTTACATTGAAACTTTGAATCTTTCAATCTGAACCAAGTATCATCGCTATCCTTTGGTAATCGCTGCATCCCTTAAATGGAATAACTACCTGACGAGTTATTCATACCAGAGTCCTATCTGCCGATAGCCCTCTGCGAGATCATTCTTCGAAAGGAACTACGTGTAGGAGACGTCCATGCACCGGACTACTTCGTATTGATTGATCTTCAAACCGTTCTTTTACTCTTTTGAATAATTGGGAACGTAACAGTGTGACAGAGATGACGCTCTGCAAACAATGTGTATTACTTACCGCCGGGTACTGTACTTTGTTGCTAACATTGATGTATGGGAGTGAAATGTGGATGCGGAGAATGGCTGAGAGGAGCCAAATAAATGCTAAAGAAATTAATGAATATATAAGAATGCAAAGAGTGACAATATTTGACAGAATGAAAGTGATAAGGAATGAATATGAACTTAAGGTGTTGAGCAAAATGAAGAAAAGACCGTTGAAATTGTTTGGGCATGTGGAACTAATGGATGGAAAAATACTAAAAAAAACATATAAAGCGCAAATGTGAGAGGAAGACCAAGGAAGGTATGATTGGATTGGATTGGACCGATTGAATGATATTCTAAAAGAAGGAAACGTAGCAAGTCAGAGAAATGGTAGAAGTTGAATGGATGTAGAAGAGACTAGGGAGATTTCTAATTCATTCTATACTAACATTTTCTGCTTCTGATGTATTCACAACTTTCTCTTATTATCTCTTATTGGTAAAACTTTTCACTCTTTCCTTTAAAATAATTTCATAATGCCATGTCTTTTGATAGTGACGATTCTTCCCAAACTTTTCCTACCTTCTATGCTACAAATGAGTACATTTTTCATGAAAATGACTCTCAACTAGGACAAACTTCTACAATGACTTTCTCAACTAGGACAAACTATTTCCATTTTCAACAAAGATTTTACAATTCTTTTTTTTCCTGATGCTTTCATTCCTTATAATACCTACCATTGTTCTCCTCGCACCTTTCCTTCATTATTTCCCCATGTCCAAGCTTTACTAAAGTATCATAATGACCAAAAAGTCATTGTGTGATATTTGCGAAGGAATCTCTCATAATCACATCGCAGATAAGATCCACGCTTGAAAGAAAGATAATTTTCCACAAAGTCATGAAAGAGAATTGAGATTATGTAACAAATTAATGCTGATATAATGTGAAAGTTCCTTGGCTCTCTTATTTTCATATGATCATCCATTACAAGATTAAAATAGGACGAAAACGTTTCGGAATCTTTCCAATTAATTTCTGTACCCCAGAGGATAAACCACGGGAGTCACATTTAACCACAAAGTATAAAGGACGTTGCATCATACAATTCATGGTAATTTATTTTTACCAAACACTGTTTATTCCACTTTTTTCCACAAAAAAAAGCGGAATAAACAGTGTTTGATAAAAATAAATTACAATGTCTTTGAACCTCACAACGTTAATGCCTTAACTATTGTATAAACAACATACAATTCATGTATGACGCATATGACGTTTATCTGCTAGGGTGCAAAGTGACTTCCATGGTTTATCCTCTAGGGTACAGATTTGATCTTGGACCCTCTGACCCGACTTAAACTAATTATGTGTGTAAACAATTTGCTAGTGTTCCATCTATTAAAGCAATCTGTGCTAGAGAGCGAGAATTTGAGTCTATGGTTCACCACTTGACACTGGCGTGTAACCCTTCATGTGTAGAAGCTCACGGCCAATATTCAAGAACAGTCTGCGGTATTTTCTATGGAGTGTAACTGTCAATAAAATCCCTTAACAATTACGTATATTCTTCATATATATAGGTTCACGGCCATTATTCAACAAGAAAAACTGTCAATAAAGCATCACCTGACACTGGCGTACATTCATTCATATAGAGGAATTCACGGCCATTATTCAAGAAGAAGACACCGTGTATCTGGCGAATACTCCATACCTTACGTTCACGGCCAAGATGAAGTCACTGCGTATACTCCATCAGATATAGGAATGCATGGCCATTATTCAGAAAGAATAGTGTTATTCCTGTCGAATTGATCTGTCCATTAGGTATTGAAAATATGCGATTTATTTTGTCAATATTTTCGTTTCTGTGAGTTGAGATCATAGTATTGATTTAAAGCAACAGTTCCCAAACATTTTTCGGCTGCCAACCGCCTTTACTAAACTTTTTATTTTTTATAATGATTTAAATAAAAATATTTAAATCATTATAAAAAGTAAAAAGTTGATTAATCACGGTATGTTGATGTTCTGTTATGTTGTATACCTCATTTTGATCAAATTCAATGATTTTTTCCTGTCTCTAAATTGAATTCAGAGTTATCACTACACTTATAGCTGTAGAATATGAAACGCAATGCATAAATTTATGCTAAAAATATTGTAATGCATAATATTGTAATGCAAATGGATTACTTAAGAAAAATGACAATATCTGGATCAGAATTTATCTTAACACGTTCACTGCCTATAAAATACTTAATGTCATACAGAGACGCTGAAAATTCCCAAATTTTTGAAAACCCATAACTTTGTTAAAAATCAAATTCTACTTTCTATTGAAACATCATATACAAGTGTATTCCTTCGTGTCTTCAAAACACATGAAACCGGCGACGAATCCTTATCGGGAGACGTTTATGAGTGCACTCAACATTCAAGGCCAAGCCAACTAAATGTGCGTGTGCGTGTACACCACACAAGCATTCTGTATTTATTTTCAAGATAATAATTCTTACCTTTTTTTCTATTTCTCTTTTGTTTTACAGCCGTTGAACTTTATCCATTTACTTCTTCAAGTTGAGAATGTACACAAAACAACTGAGATAATAAAAACATTAGTTTCATAATATGAACTAAGTACAAGATACACACACTATCACAATTCACCATTTTTTACACTACGTAAATATATATATTTACGAAATGGTTCAAAACAGGAATTATATTTTTTATAAAGCGAAAAACTTTTATTATATATTATACATAAAAAAACGATGACTTCATATTGTTTTAGACACTGCTTAGTTAACAAGTATACGATTTTGAATGGATATATTGTACAATACAATGTCTGAAACACGGTGAAACCGTTTTTCCTTCCATTTCCTTCCAATAATTTTCGGACAACTTTATTGGTATGTTCTTTGCCACCCGACTCCTTATCTGCCGACCCACCATAAACAATAAATTTTAGAGCCAAACCACAAGACTCTCCGAGCATAGAGTTTGATACCATATTTTGATTTCTTCCCTTTTATATATTGCCGTATTATAAGCCTACCACGCCACAAAACCGATGATTCGTCGATCGAAAGGTTTTTTTTCGGCGAATAAATGGTATGCATCCTCTGATTGAAAAAATCGATCAGCGGCTGTATTTTTCCTAAACTAGAGTTGTCTATTTCATTGCTATTGAAATGCATCGCTCTAAGTAGAAGTAAAAATCGGTCCCTAGACATAAATTGTGAAAACGCAGTCAAGTCGAAAAGGTAGTGTTTCTTCCGATAATCATTCAAACGACTCAAACGAATTGTTCCTGTATGGAATATAATATACCCAACCATAATTTGAAATCCTCAATTGTGATGTCTTTCCATTGACTTATACGACTTCTATCACCTTCTGATTGGGTTAGTATTTCGACTGCATACGCATTTGTTTGATTGATGGTCAAGTTGTGAAAATCGTCATTTGCCATAAGGTGAAAATAATCAATTGGATGTTTGCTATTCATTTCCACCTGTATGCCGGCTGTTCCAGACAATTGAATGGTCGTGGTTTGTTTTTTAGAATATGACCACTTAGGGGTTATATTTGACGTCGCAATAGGTTGCGAAAATATTTCATTTTCTAGTGAATTCTAATTCCCATTCTGTGTTGTAGTCGAATATAATGTTCTCAAAACCACTGCCATTACTATCAGCCGTTGAGTCATCGCTTTCATTTGTTCTCGGTCTCTTTGAGCAAGATGGCTGATCCATTTTCAGAGGGTATGAAGAAAGTGGAAATAATCACAAAAAGAACACAATAATACGTAGACAGTAAAAAAAACACTAACAATGAAAAGTTTAGAACAAAGTCTAACCGCGTAATAAAAATAAAACACAACAAATCCCATAACAAATGTTTTGCAAAAAAAAATCGTTCACCATACGAATTGTATTGGTATATGTGTGAACGACCCTTTATATGAGTATATCATAAAAAAAACCCCGCTTTGACTGACCAGCACGAATAATGACATAAACTGAAGCGTATATAGTTACGCTAATAACTTTCGTCAACTTTTTGAAGCGACGCTGTAATATTTTCGATTCAATGCATGGTAAAGATGACATGAACACGACTCCCGTGTTCAACGCGTGGCTGCAATATTTGTATAGACACGGGAGTCGTGTTCGACGCAGTGCACGTGTTAACAAGTGACAAAAATATTCATGATCTACTACAGAGATGGCAGTATCTATATTTATTATAAAGAATTAGAACCATATGTCGAATTGGTAATATAAACTCAACATTATTAACGCTTATATGATAAGTTGTTCTGGACTGTGCGGTACTAATTTATATGTGGATTATTCAGTGCTTCGCATTGAAACTTTTAAAAACTGAATCAATATCATCTGAAGACCATAAAATATAAGGTAGTTCTGCTGACGAGAACCAAATCCTAGGCCTTATTTTTCTTCTGCCCCTAACTCGGAACTATTATAATACATATATTAACTGCGCCATCAATCTTCTTGAGCATTCGACCTAATAATCTTCTTGACTCACATAATAGTAGCTAAAAAGGCATGCCATATTAAGACAAGATAGCTCTATGAGTGCTGTGTTGGCCTTATTGTTAGTTCAGACTTATTAACAGAAAGTCAAAGAAACAAGTTTTCGAGTTGTTAATAATATATTATCTATTTGTTTTATTACTTCAGAAGATTTGAACTTGTATGTTTTTTTCATAGATATTAAAGCCCAGCCATCTTATGATACATTCAATAAAGAAATTACCTCAGTAATGAGTTCACAAAGGGAATCATATGATTTGGAAATTGGTTCAAATTTATTCATAAAAGAAGAAACTGTGCCAGATGATACTGCGCCAGTATTACCTGATTTTGCTATGGACATACAGGAAGCGGATATAAAAGAGGAATGTGCTCGGGACAGTAACACAGAGACTGTTGATGTTTCTGACACGCATGCAATAACGAGTGAGTATAATTATTTTAATTGTAATCTGAATAAGTTTTCGCTTATTCATTGAATTTTGAACAACATGATTTTTTTATTTGGTTTAAAATAGGATTCAAGTTAAGCCTTAGCATAAATAATAAAGCATACATTAAGTCTGTCAATTTTTTAAATAGTTAACAATTCAACACAATAGTAAGATTTAAAAAATATATGCGAGTATATTGTAATTCAGAGATTTTTTCTTAATTTTCACATATCTTTATTCAGGTGATATGAGCAACATTCATGAAAGTGATCCATCTGGAGATTCCTATGGAAATTCCTATGGTTGTGGGAATTGTTCACAGACATTTTCACGAAAACATGAATTAAGAGATCATGAAAGGATTCATAGTGGAGAGAAGCCTTACAGCTGTGGACAATGTGATTAAACATTCACAAGTAAAGATAAATTAAAATCTCATGAAAGGAGTCATAGTGGAGAGAAGCCTTACAGCTGTGGACAATGTGATAAGACATTTTCACATAAAAGTAATTTGTATTCTCATGAAAGAAATCATAGTGGAGAGAAGCCTTACAGCTGTGGACAATGTGATAAGACATTCTCACATAAAGGTAATTTGAAATCTCATGAAATGGTTCATAGTGGAGAGAAGCCTTACATCTGTGGACAATGTGATAAGACATTCTCACGAAAAGGTGATTTAAAATCTCATGAAAGGATTCATAGTGGAGAGAAGCCTTACAGCTGTGGACAATGTGATAAGACATTCTCACACAAAGGTTATTTAAAATCTCACGAAAGGATTCATAGTGGAGAGAAACCTTACAGCTGTAGACAATGTGATAAGACATTCTCACAAAAACGCGTTTTAAAATCTCATGAAAGGATTCATAGTGGAGAGAAGCCTTACAGCTGTGGACAATGTGATAAGACATTTTCACATAAAAGTAATTTGTATTCTCATGTAAGAAATCATAGTGGAGAAAAACCTTACAGCTGTGGACAATGTGATAAGACATTTTCACATATAGGTATTTTGAAATCTCATGAAAGGATTCATAGTGGAGAAAAGCCTTACATCTGTGTACAGTGTGATAAGACATTCTCACACAAAGGTTATTTAAAATCTCATGAAATGATTCATAGTGGAGAGAAGCCTTACAGCTGTGGACAATGTGATAAGACATTCTCACAAAAACGATTTTTAAAATCTCATGAAATGATTCATAGTGGAGAGAAGCCTTACAGCTGTGGACAATGTGATAAGACATTCTCACAAAAATACCTTTTAAAATCTCATGAAAGGATTCATAGTGGAGAGAAGCCTTATAGCTGTGGACAATGTAATAAGACATTCTCACAAAACTACCTTTTAAAATATCATGAAAGGATTCGTAGTGGAGGGAAGCTTTACAGCTGTGGACAATGTGATATGACATTCTCACATAAATGTCTTCTAAAATCTCATGAAAGTATTCATAGTGAAGATAAGCCTTACAGCTGTGGACAATGTGATAAGACATTCTCTCAAAAATATCTTCTAAAATCTCATGAAAGTATTCATAGTGGAGATAAGCCTTACAGCTGTGGACAATGTGATAAGACGTTCTCTCAAAAATGTTATTTGAAATGTCACGAAAGGATTCATAGTGGAGAGAAGCCTTACAGCTGTGGGCAATGTGATAAGACATTTTCACGCATAGATAATTTAAAATCTCATGAAAGAATTCACATTTGAGAGAAGCCCTGCAGCTGTAAACAATGTGTGAAGACATTATCTGATAATGCTTATTTAATACGCCTTCCGAGGATTCATAGTGAAGAAGAAGCCCTACAAATGTATGAATTGTGCGAAAATATAATTTTTTCACTTATAATGCAATTTAAGTATTCATACTAGAAAGAACCCCTACAGCTGTGGAAATTGTGGGAAGAAATTCTTAAGAAAATATTATCTGAAACATGTTAGAATTCATAGTGGAGAGAAGATCTAAAGCTGTGGGCAATGTGACAAGAATTTAAAAAAAAACTTTAAATATATATTATCATGAAAGAATTCATGGTGGAGAGAAGACCTGCTTTCCACAGAAACAATGGAAGTTCAATAAACCATTTAAGGATAAGAGCCCTTAAAGCTATGGAAATTTCGGGAAGACATTCTTAGAAAAAGGTTATTTAATATCTTATGCAAGAACTCATTGTGTCGAGAAACACTCAAACTCCATTGTAGAATTGCATTTTTAAATTAAAGCCATCAAGAAATTCATTTTTCACAAAGCAGGAGCGTAAAACTACATTTTTTATATTATCACTATTTCTGATAACTTTTGAAATCATTTTTCAGGTGTTATATTTTGTTGTTTCACTATTATCGTATGATTTTTTTTAATGAAAAGCCTGTGTTATGTTGCGCTATTCTGCATACCGGCTGGATTAACATTATTTTTATTATTAATAAAACAGTGAATTATTGGCCGTTTTTTACTGTATAATCCTTAAACTTTGATACTTTTAAGAATTCATATCTAGAATGTGCTTTTTTTCTAGAAATTTTGCAAGGAATTAAAGAAAGAAAAATAATATTTAAAAAAAGACACCGGAATGATCTGTTTAAACGTATAACATGAAATATCAGCAATGTTCTTATAAATAACTTTTATTTAATTCAATGGCTGAATTATGGTTCAGTGGCTTTGTCACTTATTGACTTGCGGGCGAATAGCCATGGTACAATGTTACAGTATTTGGGTTGACAGAGAGATCGGGTCTTCATTTCATTCAGCTTCCATATTTGTTTTCCACTTGCTCCATTCATCTTGTGATGGCATGAACATGGATAATTTTATACATACGTCATGTTTAATTACGTACCACCATTTTAAAAATATTAGTGTCTCGGGAAGTTATTTCAAATTTTAATGTCATATTTGGATGTGAAATTACATCAGATACTTGTGACTGATGGTTTTCAATCATTTTAGTATCTCAGTGATCCCTCATGTCATAAAATCAGTGGTACTTGGCCTTCCAGAGATGAGTGGTAATTGGTCTTCCAGAGGGGAGTGGTAATTGGTCTTCCATAAAAAAAATGACAAGATAATTATGATTAAGGGGGTATTCTCATTTCATGAGCCGAAAAATCGACGATTTTTAAGATTTTTATTTTCAGTGAACAGATTTAAAAAAAAAATTGTTTTCGATATATTTATTTATCTTATAAGAACATTTTCTTAAAATTTCATGATAATAAAAAATAATATTTTTGTTGCTATGCAGTCGGAAGGAAGTCCGCCCGTACATGGAGGGGGTCCATTGTGTCCGTAATTGTGGCTGTTGTACAAGTCTGAAGATTTAAAAAAAATCTGTTTTATCTTCCGAGGAGGAAAAATTTTTAAAAAAGGAATCGATTGAAAGAATTCTAGTACCGGCTATAGAGAGAGGTATAACAAAGAGAATAAGTACTTATTCATTCAAATCGGTTAATTGGTTTTGGAATTATAACGGGGAATAGTTTAAAAAAAGTGATTTTTCAGGAAACGTGTTTAAAGTACGATTTTAACCTGAATTAAAGTAAATATTTTCAACTTACTGTTAATCAGCAATTCCAGGGCCATATAAACTTGTTTAAAAATCCCGACAAACTAAATATCAATTCATCATTCCAAGAAATCCTATTGGACGAGAATTCTTGGAAAATAAGGCTGCTGCCATAACAATAGACGACCCGATAGCTGCGAAGCCTAGATCATTTTTCGACTGGCGCGTTCGACTATAAACCCTCATAACTTCGAATTTTCAATATTTTTGAAAATTTCTTACTAGAAATAATTCATAAAGGATTTTAAAAAAATCCAAATGATAGTACCTCCTAAAGATAAAATACCTCTAAGGAACTGCACCAAATACTTGTGAATGGTGGTTTTTGGTATTTTATGTATCTCAGCGATACCTTATGTCAAACCGTAATTAAAACGTCTATTTTAATATTTATTGGCTTTAAAAGTGTTATCCGGGTTCTGTTCCGTCGAAAACAACCATTTGTCGGTGGTATGCTGATTACAAACACGGTTGTACAGACACAAATGATGCTGAACGCTCTGGTCGTCCAAATGAGGCTGTTACACCAGAAAACATAAAAAAAACTCAAAATCGTGATAAAAAAATCGCAAAGTAAACTTGCGTGAGATAACCGACATCCTGAAGATATCATTTGGTAGTGTTAACATTATTTTGCATGAACAATTGGTCATGAAAAAGCTTTTTTCGAAATGGGTGTCGCGTTTGCTCACAATGTAACAGAAACAACAACACATCGATGATTCAGAGCACTGTTTGGCACTGTTTACGCGAAATAAACAGGAGTTTTTGCGTCGGTATGTGACAATGGATGAAACTTGGATCCACCACTATACTCCGGAATCAAATCGGCAGTCAGCTGAGTGGAGAGCAGCCGGTGAAAGTCGTCCGAAGCGACCAAAACCTCAACAGTCGGCCGGGAAGGTATTTTGGGATGCGCATGGTATAATATTCATCGATCACCTTGAAAAGGGAAAAACCATCAAAAGCGAATATTACATAGCGTTATTGGAGCGTTTGAATGCAGAAATTGCAAAAAAAAAACGGCCCCATATGAAGAAGAAAAATGTTCTCTTTCATCAGGACAATGCACCGTGTCACAAGTCGATGGCCAAATTGCATGAGTTGAACTTCGAATTGCTTCCGCACCCACCGTATTCTCCAGATTTGACCCCCAGCGACTATTGATTGTTCGCAGACCTCAAAAAGATGCTCCAGGGAAAAAAAATTGGCTCCAATGAAGAAGTGATTGCCGAAACTAACGCCTATTTTGAAACCAAAGATAAATCGTTCTACACGGCTGGCATAGAAAAGTTAGGAAAGTGTTAGAATGAATATATCGCTCTTGAAGGATACCATGTTGATGAATAAAGAAGAATTTTTGCAAACAAATGTTGTTTTAGTAATTAGTCCCGGGACTTATTGATCGATGTATTATTATACCTTAGATTGTGTACATATTAGTGTTTACTTTCATCATAAAAACACTGGTTGGTAAGTTTTTGAAAAATGATTCCACGCAAACCCCCTGATCCTGAACCTCCAGATATAACCTCTGATTGCGAATTGGTATCATTTACTTGACCCAACAATACTTTTCTTGACCTTCTTCTCACATTTGCACTATACTATTATATATAATATATCTGTATTGTTAATTTTTCTTCATTCGTTCTTTCCACATGCCTTTTGTTATCCCTCTTAACTCTTTTATTGTAATTGCTTTTCCTTTCACTCTTTCGTATCACCATCACTTTCAATTTTGCAACATTCATTCTCATATTATTCTCTTTGCATCTCTCATACATTGGATTACAAAAATACTTTGAATAAAGAAAATAGATCATACTGGATATGAAGAAGATAATGGTGGTACTGGAAATATCATTCTGAGTGATAAGCCCTTTAACCTTTTATATTAATTAATATGACTTTGGTTCGATTGATACACTCTTCAATATTTTAAAATAAACAAATCCTTCCCTCAATTTCCTCACTCGACGGCCAATCGGTTGAACTTCGGTCCATCCCAATGCGATAAAACAGTCTCCTCAAGGATACACTCTTGCCATGCGGCCCTCGTCAACTGGCTTCTGATTTATTTTATAGGACTTTTATTTTCAGATTTCTTGTACCCGAGACAATACAAATATATCTTCTATCAGTCACACAATTTATGTAAGAAATATACTAAAAGGTTATATATAATAAAAGAGTGAAATTATGCATGACAAGGTGTATGAATGGATCATAGTGACATTAAAGGACCAAAAAATATGAAGATATCTCTTCATTGTATTTTCCAAAACTGAACAAAAGGAACTTTTATTTAATATTTATCCGTTCCAATGAGATGACCAGCCTCCTCACAGTAAACTATTGCAGCTCCCACGCGCTTCCAAAGAATATTCCAAATGACTGATTCCTTAGAGGTACAGCGCGTGGTCCATGGTACATTTTGGGTAGCAACTAGTATACGTACACTTATAATACAATATATAATTTTTTTACAAAGGAACACGTCTCTTAAATAAGTCGGGCAACTGGGAAAGCTCAGATCTTGCAATATTTTGCTTAAAAAACATTAACCTGGCAAGAAATTTCAAAGGACCAAGACATCTGGGTGAGGTGCAGGATAAACAATACAACAATATATATTTGTGTAGTTTACTTCGAGTGCACGGGTGCCGACGAAACCAGACAAAAATTTTATGACTCTCTGAATTCGGACAATTTTAGGTTACGCAACAAAAATGTTTTAATTATAGGAGATTTTAATTTGAATAACGAATCCACGGAAGTATTGTTGGATTATGACTGTTTTCTTCAGTCCAACGATCTTGTCCAATACAATCACATAAATAACGAATACGGCAATATGCTGGACCTAGTATCAAGCAATACCAACTGCAAGGTGGACAGATCGTTGGAATGCTTTGTAAACGAAGATCGACATCATCCGACACTCTCCGTGGAGATCCAGGTGAGATGCGTGGGCCGTGGGAGGGGTCGCAAGTATCGCCCTTCGCCACCCAGGGCTCCTCCCCCCTCCCCACGCAACTCCCGCCCTACATATAACTACCAAAAGGCAAATTTTTTACTCTTAAAGAATATTTTACTACATTTCGACTGGAACACCCTGTATAGCATAGATAATATTGACGAAGCCGTAGAGTACTTCCATAGTGTCATTTACGGAACGCTAGATATCTGCGTCCCACAGAAACATAATCTACCAAATTTGCCCAACTATCCAGTTTGGTTCAATGTCGATATAATCCGAGATCTCAAAAATAAAAACAAACTTCATAACAATTATCTTCAAAGCAGAAACCAGGCTGATTACTTGGAATACTCGAGGCTGAGAGCCAAATTAAAAACTCAAATAAAACAATCGCGCCATGAGTATTTAGCCAAGATAGAGACCGACATCCGAGGAAACCCTTCGAATCTTTGGAATCATGTAAAAAATAGAAAAACGAATAAAACTAGCTTCAAATCTATGAAACTGGGAGACAGTATAACCGAAGACTCCCAAAAGATTGCAGAAAACTTTGCACAATATTTTCAATCAGTTTACGTAGATTCAGCGGCCAAATATGACACAAAAAATGTTTTAAACAGTTCGTCAGACAGCAGAAGCATATCGCTCCATTCCATTTCTAAGGAAGACGTGCTGAAAAGCATAAACTCCTTGCAAACCGACAAAGCAATCGGACCAGATGGGTTATCAGCCGACATTTTCAAAGTCTGTGCGAAATACGTGTGTGATCCCATCTGCTACATATTTAACTTGAGCATAAATACCAATACATTTCCTGTAAGCTGGAAGACAACCAGGGTCTGCCCTATCTTCAAATCGGGAGACCCGTTAGATTCTCATAATTACAGACCTGTAGCTGTTCTCTCTTTGCTTCCAAAAATTTTCGAAACTGTACTGTGCAACCAATTGACCCACCAAGTATCTACAAGACTTATTGGAAACCAGCAATAATTTTTTTTTGCCAAAACGATCGACTGTTACTAATCTTCTCTCTCTCATACAACAGATTGCGTCAAACTTAGACGAACTTTCACAAACGGACGTAATATATACAGACTTTCAGAAAGCTTTCGACAAAGTTGATCACGATATATCACTTAAGAAAATGCAGAAACTTGGCTTCAGCGATAATCTAATTGGATTATTTGCATCTTACCTAAAAGAAAGATCTCAATACGTAACAATCCGTAACAAGTCTTCTGTGGAATTTATCGCAAGATCTGGTATACCACAAGGATCCAATTTAGGTCCCCTACTATTCCTCATATTAATAGACGACATTCAAAATTCCATAAGTCACTCGACATGTTTATTGTTCGCTGACGACTTGAAAATATTCAATAAGATCAATTCACCTCACGACTGTGCACAGTTACAACAGGACCTAGACTCCCTTCCGTAGTCTCCTGGAGTGAGCAAAATCATCTTCTGTTCAACATTAATAAATGTGTCTGTGTATCTTATAGTCGATCGTTTTCACCAATCCACCATCAGTATACTATACAGGGAGTGGCACTAAACAGAGTTTCTGAATTCAAGGATTTGGGCGTAACCTTCGGTGTCGGACTCACGTTCGTTAACCATGTCTCACGTTTGATATCGGACTGTTACAAACTACTCGGTTTTGTAATGAGAATATCAAGAGAATTTAACAGCACCGATATCCTCCGAAACTTATATAATTATCTAATTAGAACCAAATTAGAATATGCATCTACAGTTTGGGCTCCTCACCAGCTCAAATACAAAAACAATATAGAACAAATACAAAAAAATTCCTCAGATATCTATGGTACAGAACAAAGGGCGATTACCCAAAATATGGTCACCATGCCGAACTTCTCACGGTGTGTAACTATAGAAGCCTCGAAACAAGAAGGCAAGAATCCATTGCGATATTCCTAATAAAGGTTTTCCAAGGTTCCTTTAACTGTCCCGCGATTCTAGAAGCACTAAGTTTATATGTACCCAATAAATATATCCGTGCAAGGAATCACCCTCTGTTCTACATACCAACTTACAGGACGAATATCATGACTAAACACTCAGTCACCCGTGGTATAGAGATATTGAACCAACTGAATGACACGGTTGATATAATCTCGGTACCGTCTAGCAGTATGAGAAGAATCCTGGCTGATATTATTCCTCACGAATAAGCTAACGCTAGAAGCAAACCCTCTTTGTGGCGTATACTCCTTCATATATAGGAGTTCACGGCCATTATTCAAAGAGAGAGAGAGAGAGAGAGAGAAACCCTCTTTGTGTAACAGGAGAAATCCGTGCAAAGTGGATAAAAAAAAAAAAAAAAGCCGATATGACCGATTTTTCTTTGACGAGATTCAAATTTTCTCCTTGCAGTTGTAAATTAACATCATTAAATTTGAGAAATAAGTCGGTTAAATAAGCAATATCTGTTTTACTCTTAGCTAAATTTTCTTTCAAACTGGAATCCTTGTCTTGCAAAAACTCTAAAACAGATTGAAAAAGTGCAAAAAATCTCGCCAAACATAAACCTTTTGAAAGCCAGCGGACTTTGGTATGGAGAACCAATCGATATAAATTTACCTCGCTTTCCTCGCATAATCGTGCGAACAGTCTAGTGTTCAAAGCGTTACTTGGAATTTTGTTCACAGCTGTTATAACAAACTGAAGCGATCGATGCAATGTGTCGCTAAGGTTTTAGGCTACTAAATTTTGCCTATGGATTACGCAGTGAACTGCAAGCACTTCAGGTACGTGTTGTTTCGGGTAACTTATGTAACCACGATAACAACCAACCAGAAGATTTTTGTTCAAACTCGAATAAATAAACTGTGGCCTCTGATTTTCTTTTTTGTAATACTGCACCTCAATAAATAATTATATTTAAAGTTCAAATCACAAATAAGAACATCAAACTAACCAATTTATAGTGTTTTATGAAAGCATGACCGTACAAGACTGATAGATTCTGCTCACAGATTATAAATAGTATCGAATATTGTCTCATCCCACCGCCAGCAAGTGCGGACATGCAATGGTTTTTCATGTCCGCACTCGCTTTGATATGTTCGGTAAGAGAATGCAGACATGTTTGAGCTACATGTGCGAGTATTTTCATGCATTCTTACGTGTGACTCTTTTAATGACACAATTTACCTTTTCGTTCAGAAGATTAGTATGTAATGTGTTTTTGTCAAAAACGTGTTTTTTTCAATTATTTTACTTCTTAATTAGGTACCTATTGGAATCAAAGATATTTTGAAGTAACAAACAAATAGCAGTAGTAAGGGGAACTATTTTTGCTTTCGTCGACCCCTAATTTTTTTTTATTGAAACTATCCCCCCCTAGGAAATCAAATCGAATTCAGGGGATCGATATCGACCACTTTGGGAACTCTTGGTCTAGAGGCAATGATCACCTAATGCAGTGTTTTCAGTGTGAAAAAGCAATGATCATCTAATGCAGTTTCCAGGGTCAAGAAATTATGATCATCTAGTACAGGGTTTCCAGGGTCAAGAGGCAATAAACATCTAATGCAGAGTTTCCAGGATTAACAGGCAATGATCATCTAATGCAGAGTCTCCAGGATCAACAGGCAATGATCATCTAATGCAGAGTTTTCAGGATCAAGAGGCAATGATCATCTAATGCAGAGTTTCCAGGATTAACAGGCAATGATCATCTAATGCAGAGTTTCCAGGATTAACAGGCAATGATCATCTAATGCAGAGTTTCCAGGATCAAGAGGCAATGATCATCTAATGCAGAGTTTTCAGGATCAAGAGGCAATGATCATCTAATGCAGAGTTTCCAGGATTAACAGGCAATGATCATCTAATGCAGAGTTTCCAGGATTAACAGGCAATGATCATCTAATGCAGGGTTTTCAGGATCAAGAGGCAATGATCATCTAATGCAGGGTTTTCCAACACCTTTGGGAGATAAATCAAAGCTCTCCTACTTGGATATTTTTACATCTTGCATGGTGAGAAGGTTAAAAGAATGGTTAATAATACTTAACACGTTGATCGACATGGGGGTCACCGGTGACCGGCACTAAATTGCTTTTAGGGTGCCATGGGGGTCACCGGAGACTGGCAAGGAAGGTCTACCTTTGAGTTGTTATACAGGGCCAGCGGGCACGCGTATTATAGATTTTTCTATATGCAGTGACCGGGATGGCCCTTCTGTATAATACTGCAACTTGGCCTGAGAATATTTCTTCCAAGTCACAAAATATAGGCTCGCAAATTTGATGAAAAAAAAACCAACTTTTTTATAAAATCGTAAATGTGTTTTTATTGATATAAGAATGAAAATTATGTAAGTTATAAAAATTACGAGAAATTAAAATTTAGCAATAACGATGTTCTTTATTGAAACATTTCAAATAAAAGTGTGGTATGGAAGGACATTCACGGCAATAAATTGGTACCTTTATTGTTCTATTTTTAACATTGTCTTTGTAACAACCTTGACACCATTTTCTTATTACCCTCACTGGACCTTCCTTACCCTTGAGTTCGTGTTTCAGACGCCTGGGTCTTGAATTAGACACTGTTTGGGGTTGACTTGTGTTTTTATTGCAAAGATTGCTTTCCTGAATTTAACGACAGTTTTTTTTTATAAGTAAATATTTCGTGAAGTATCATCGCATTTACGAGTGCAGTGTTCAATAGCAATTCAAGATAGCTTATTGTACCACTATGGTATTTCTCAATGGCGTAGAATATGCAGTCATTTGGTCGGACAAATCAATAGCACCCTTTGTTTTATTGTAAACCACAACTATTTGTGGTTTGTATTTTTCTTGGCCTCTGTTGTTGGTTGTTTTCACAAATTTCGTAGTGTTTGGTCCGCCTGTAAAGCTATTCTTTCAAAAAAATTAGTCTGGTACTAGCAGTTTATAAAAGTCTTCAGGCTTTGAATCGCGCATGAAATGTCTCAAACTGAGAGGTTTCATACCCGGTATTTCTGTAAATGCAATCACACTTGGCCGGTGGGGTGGCTCCTTGGATCAAACCACTTTTCTGAGGATGGGGCATTACCTCTGCTTGTTGATGTTGATGCTTCTATTAACTCGTCTTCACTTTCAATTTCTAATAAAACGCGGCGTCTTTTTCTTTTTATTTCGTCCTACCAGGTATCGTATCAGTATAGCTTATTCACTGTAACACGATAGGCATTGGTTTATTTTAATGTGACACAACTAGCGACACTGCTAATAAGAGTGACATGTGTGACTAATTGAAATCAAAACAAATTACGGTCAATGTTCTAACCAAAAACAACTAGCGCGCAGTCGCCCGCGCACGGCAGAGCGAGATAGGTGGCCGGCAAATTGGCCGGCCCGGCGCCTTGCAATAAATCAATCTATTGGCGCCGTCACAGTCACCCGTGGCCGGCATATAAAAAAAACCCAATAATCCTCGTAAAAAAATCATCAAAATAAATAAAAACAATACATTCTTACATATCCTATGAAATACAACTAAAAATGAAATAATCATTTTTTTAACAATTTTATGTAGAACCTGTTGGCGATCAACGTGTTAAAATTTGTTTTAATTTGGTCAAAAATTCATTTAAAGGCACTGTAACAATTTCTTACACTATGCCACTTGGACAGCGCTGGGCGTTCAACAAATCAAGTTCTCCTCAGTGCAAGACACGTGAACTCCTCGGGCACTGCAGCAAGTGTCACATGGCCTGCTCCTTAGCGCAGATACAGAGAGTCGATCCATCACATAACGTTCCCCGTTTTAACAGGTTGTCCTTGTATCACCCGATTCCTCTACAGAACCTGTTCAGAGAATTTCAGTTTCACCCCAGGCTAGTTGAGAGTCATGTGGAAATTCCTCTTCAGGCAAAGTTTATCAACTGGGGCCTGATGATACTCTCCATTCATTCATCCACATCCACCTTACCAGCGTGACTCGATCTATTCCAGACAGGACAGGTGTATTCACACACCTAGAAGACTTCTATTCACTTTATATCCATTCTACTATAGATCTTGCATAGATCGTAACATTTATATTTTTCTTCTTCTTGATGTATACAGGGCTCATTACTGACAATGACAATGGACCATGTATACAGAGCTCTATAGATCTTAAGTTCTCTGCTTCGGGGCAAATCCCTTTTCAAAATTTCCTTTGGAAATGGTATTGTTGAAAAGCTTCCGGGAGCACACTGAGAACTATCTTATTGATAAAACCTGGACTCACTGTATTGGATGATTTTGTTAGATTTTTTAGTGAAATATTCTTAAAAATGCAACGTCACGTAAGGATTATTACTGTTGAGAGAAATATTTTAGGATTGATCTATATAAAGGTGTTTCGTGAGAATATCATATACGTATTTTTAGATGGAGATTAAAAAAATTATATTCAGTATGATAATTTGTATTGCAGAATGAAAATTCGTAAAAGTATGTTCGCATTATTAATACGTATGAACTTACGATTGAATGAATCAATGCAAAATTAATATTTGTTGATTTGCGTTACTTTAACTGTTTAGTCTTAAAAACGTTATACGTTTCCTTGTAGGGGTAAGCATAGAGAATAAAGCGCTAGATTGCTAGATACAGTTTCCTTGTAGGGGTAAGCATAGAGAATAAAGCGCTAGATTGCTAGATACAGTTTCATTGTAGGGGTAAGCATAGAGAATAAAGCGCTAGATTGCTAGATACAAATTCACCTCCTCTGCATCCATACGTTTTCTTATACGACTTCCAATTCTTGATTTTTTACATTGCTTACTTTTAAAGTATCATTTACTTGATCCAACCATACTTTCCTTGGTTTACATCTACTACTCCTTTCACTCATATTTTCACTGGTTATTTGTTTTGTTAATTTTTCGTCATGAATTCGTTCCACATGCCCAAATCATTTCAGAATGTTCTTCATCACACTAAATACATCAATCTTAAGTACTACTTAATCCTTAATCACTTTATTCAATATTTTATCAAACATTGCCCCTTTTTATATATTTCTCAGTGCACGTATTTCTACAGCATTTTTTTTATTTATTTTACACATGACAAGAAATATACATAATTTGTGAAAAAACAACAGGTAATTTAATTCAAACACACAATTTCAATGGATCTGGGTTTGTTGTTACCTTTCATTTGTCGCATCCCCAGTTAACTTGGCTTTTGTCTGTATCTCACCGAGTATACATTTGGCTCTTGTCTACGTCCTAGACTTGGGCTTGTTTCCACAATAAATCCATTCATGCCGTATTAATTAATTTTTATAAGAGAATTTTGTACCACAATCATCACACCCGAAAGGCTTCTTTCTTTCCACTATGAATCCTTACATGGCGTATTAAATCACTTTTCTGTGAGAATTTTCTTTCACAATCTCCACTGTACAGCTTCTCTTCATGATGAATCCTTTCATGAGATTTTAAATACCCTTTTCCTGAGAATGTCTTCCCTTGTCCAAAGCTGAAGAACTTATGTCCTATGGATCTTTGAATATTTTCTTAAATATTTATTATATCGTTGTTAAAATCTGTATGGCATCTTTCCACTATGAGTCATTTCATAATTTTTTTTAAATTAGAGTATCTTGAGAATGTCTTCCCACATTGTTCACAACTGTAGGGCTTCTCTCCACTATAAATCCTTTCATGGCATACTAAACTATCACTCAGTGAGAATCCCTTTCCACAATGTTTACACCGTTACGGCTTTTCTCTATGACTTTGTTCATGTCGAATTAAAGATTTTTTATGTTTGAATATTTTGTCACAATCAATACAACTGAAGGGCTTTTCTACACTATGAGTCCTTTCGTGGACAGTCAAATAACTTTTAAATGTGAATGTCCTCGCACAGTAACTGCAGCTGTAGGGCTTCTCTCCACTATGAATTTTTTCATGGCATACTAAACTATCACTCCGTGAGAATGCCTTTCGGCAATGTTTACACCTGTAGGGCTTCTCTCCACTATGAACTCTTTCATGGCATACTAAACGATCACTTCGTGTGAATGCCTTTCCACAATGTTTACACCTGTAAGGCTTCTCTCCACTATGAATTCTTTCATGATAATTCAAAACACTTTTTTGTGTGAATGTCTTCGCACAGTAACTGCAGCTGTAGGGCTTCTCTCCACTATGAATTCTTTCATGATAATTCAAAGCACTTTTTTGTGTGAATGTCTTCGCACAGTAACTGCAGCTGTAGGGCTTCTCTCCACTATGAATTCTTTCATGATAATTCAAAGCACTTTTATATATGAATGTCCTCGCACAGTAACTGCAGCTGTAGGGCTTCTCTCCACTATGAATTTTTTCATGAGAAATCAAAGAACTTTTTTGTGTGAATGTCCTCGCACAGTAACTGCAGCTGTAGGGCTTCTCTCCACTATGAATTCTTTCATGATAATTCAAAGCACTTTTATGTATGAATGTCCTCGCACAGTAACTGCAGCTGTAGGGCTTCTCTCCACTATGAATTTTTTCATGAGAAATCAAAGAACTTTTTTGTGTGAATGTCCTCGCACAGTAACTGCAGCTGTAGGGCTTCTCTCCACTATGAATTCTTTCATGATAATTCAAAGCACTTTTTTGTGTGAATGTCTTCGCACAGTAACTGCAGCTGTAGGGCTTCTCTCCACTATGAATTCTTTCATGATAATTCAAAGCACTTTTATATATGAATGTCCTCGCACAGTAACTGCAGCTGTAGGGCTTCTCTCCACTATGAATTCTTTCATGATAATTCAAAGCACTTTTTTGTGTGAATGTCTTCGCACAGTAACTGCAGCTGTAGGGCTTCTCTCCACTATGAATTCTTTCATGATAATTCAAAGCACTTTTATATATGAATTTCCTCGCACAGTAACTGCAGCTGTAGGGCTTCTCTCCCCTATGAACCCTTTCATGACATACTAAACTATCACTCCGTGAGAATGCCTTTCCGCAATGTTTACACCTGTACGGCTTCTGTCCACTATCAATCCTTTCGAGGCTTATAAAAGCTCTCTTTTGTGAGAATATTTTTCCACAATCTTCACACCTGTAGGGGTGAGGCTTCTCTTCACTGTGTATGCTTTCAGGGCTTATAAAATGATTATTTTTTGAAAATGTACGACAACAATGTACAGAGCTGTTGTTATTTTGTCTTTTTTGTTTCTTGTGTCCACTGTCGGTTCTATCACAGGAGTACGGGTGATCTAGAAAGATATTAAAATGTCAACATAATATATTGAATACATTTGTTTGGTCCACAGTCAGAATATAACATCAATTATTTTAAATTAAACCTCAAATAGCTCTGAGTTTTGAGACCATACATACCATCAAGCAGTTTCCATGATATGCAAAGAGAACAATATGTCAGACTTTCCTATCACAACGCACAAACTGTGAGTTATTGCCTACTCCAGTGGTTCTTAACTCAAAGGTTGTTTTGCTACTGGGGCTGAAGACAAAACTGTCCCCCTGCCATCCTCTTTTACATGTCCGCATCATCAATTCAAATCTGTCGAGGGGTATCATACGAATGATTAGTTTAAGACAGTCTGAAAATGGAAATATCTGCACGGTGGCTAGTAACCTTTATGGAATATGGTATTGTAGAAAGTTCGGGCTGTAATTGGGGACTGGATTATGAGACTATTGTTTTTTATCACCTCTTTACGTGACACATTTAATTTCCTAAATGCTTATGAAGAGCACTTGTTTAAATCATTCAAAATATGAATCAAATGTAAATGTTTTATTTACACAACTTATCCAACATCAGCTTATTGGCATCCAAAAAACAAATATCATTGTAATCTATCAATGGGAGCATGATATATTAGCTTACTTGAGTCTATAGTGTTTTCACCAACATGTCTTGAATCTGCGCTGGAGTCTCCTGCACATTCCTGTTTGATATCTGTCTCATGTACACTGATATCATACTCTGGGAACACTGCTGCAGTATCCCCACCTTCTGCCTTTTCTTCCTTCACCGTCACCTCTGCAGTTCCCTCATGTTTCTGAGAATCCATCCTCTCCCGATCACCTGAAAACATTCAAATACTATAATATTAAAAAATATATAAAATATAAAATAATATATATAAAATATTATATATATAAAATATAATATTATATAAAATTATATATATAAAATATAATATATATAAAATTATATATATAAAATATAATATCAAATAATATTACAAAATTCAGTTTATAATCTTCCTTGACTCTGACATGTATAAGCATAAAACTTCATTTTATTATAGATGCAAATGATAGCTTCCATGAGACATGAGTCACAATATTCATTTTCAAATCTTTAAATAGACATCTCTCATATAGCCTTCTTATCTCATCTCTTAAATCACCTTTTCAGCAAGCAACACCATGCCATCAGCGAACAGAAGTCCACATACATTTATTTCACTCATGCTTAAACCTTTCCCTTCATCTTTTAAATCATGCACATATGAATCTATATAGTATATAATGTTAGTAGTTGCCTGAAAATGTTGAGATTTAATCTCAGAATATCTTTACGATTTAATGTGAACACAGACGATTATGTTTCTTTACATCGCCTTGGTGAGAAGTAAATTAGAATACAATTCTAGTCTATGGACTCCCCATTATACAGTCATTCCGGTGCACTGGAGAGAGTCCAACATAGGTTTTTGCGCCACGTCAATTTTAAAATAGGTCTGAATATGAATGACATAGAATATAATTTGTCGCTTTTTAAGTCTCTCTGATCGGGCGAATATTAGCGGATTTCATTGTACTATTCAAAGTCGTGAATGGAATGATCGACTGTCCGAAACTCTAGAAATTGATCAGTATTCGAGTTCCGATAAGAATGACCAGGCTGCAAGACACGTTTCTATGTTACAATTATTTAGCATATTCTCCCATACCTAGACTGCACAGAATCGGAAATGAGTACGCTGCGGTCTCGGATGTATATAGAGTTAGTTTGCTGACCTATAAGGAGGGACTGAAAAGGCACTTCCGAATATCTGAACCTTGAAGCGGGATCCCGGGTGTCTTTCGAGGACTTTTGAAGACCTTTTGTGAACTGCTTTTCAATTGATTATTGTGTTGGTTTTTCATTGTTCTTTTTGAGGTTTTGTGAAGATGCACCTGTCTGATTCCGCCTTTTAAACTTTGTTTCAATTTATATTTCGTTTATGATTTGTCTTCGGTGTTAGTATTTTTTTCGCAATGCGGGCTGTGCGCCTGTGGACGGCCCCGTATCGTGATGGTAACATGTGATTTTAAGATTTAATACCTATTTCATTCTTAATATATTTTTTTTTGCATAAATTAAATTTTTTTTTGTACATTGTCAAATTTAATGTGTTGAGCGCTCCTGACTCTTTTATATTTTGTTACAAGGGACATTGTACTGTTACAAGGGACATTGTACTGTTTACTTAGAAATAAATAAATAACTTAAACAACCTAAGTGGCATCACACATCCTTGACAAATTTTGCCAATTTCAAACTGCATCATTCATGACGCAGAGCAATACACAACAAAACAATATACGAGGGCGGTTAAAACAACGGGTTGCTCCGGTGAATCTGCTCCAAAGAAGGCGAAGACGGTCTCCCATCGGCCGGAAAAGTTATGGCGACAATTTTTTGGGATGCGAAGGGCGTAATACTCTGGACTTCTTAGAAAAAGGAAAAACGATCACTGGACAATACTACAGTGAGTTATTGGACCGCTTTGGCAAGAAATTGACGGAAACACGGCCCCATTTGGCGAAGAAGAAAATGCTGTTTCACCATGACAACGCACCAGCACTTTCATCCAGAGGTGTCGCTGCCAAACTGCATGAATTGAGTTATGAATTTATGTTTTCTGTCTAACAATACCTTCTTCAAATATGCAAACTATAGATACCTTTTACCACTACTTCTATAACTCTATACCCACCACGACCACCTCTGTGGCCTAGTTGGTAAGAAGCCTGTCTCCCAACTTGGAGGTCACGGGTTCAAATCCCGCTGGACTTTTTTTAAATGGATTCCAGTCTGTTTTTTACTTAAGGCCACTTTAACATCTTTCTGGTCGGTTGGAAGAGATTGCTATATGGCAATAAGCCCACCAGGTTGTACTGTATACAACGAAAGTGTAATACAACACAATACATTTACGGAGAATTCAGGGCTACAAAATTTTTGTGTAAACAATATGTGTTAATTAAGCTTACATGGGTCTGTGGGATTATCACCAATATGTCTAGAATCTGCGCTGGTATCTCCTGCACATTCCTGTTTTATATCTGCCTCATGTACACTGATCTCATACTGGGGGAACACTGCCTCAGTAGCCCTTCACAACACTGCCTCAGTATCTTCTGCCTTTTCTTCTTTCACCATTTCTTCTTGATATAGAGAAGCTTAAAACTATATTCTGTTTGAGTTATTCCTAAATGATAGCTTTAATGAGCCAAAAGTCGTAACGGCATAGTATATAAACACAAACTGAGATTAAAGACAATTGGCAGTTTTATAGAAATGGTTATCAATTGGTTTTATAAAATCACAGTGAAGCTATCAGGTCAGGATGAACTACTAAATTCATGACCTAAATAACTCATACAAACAGAAAAATGGGAAACACAAGTGATGAACTGGAACCAGAGCCAGATTTACTGAGAAATTGTACGCGAATTGCTTATAAAGCGTGGCGTGACGTGTTTGACGGTTTAATTCCATAGAAGCAAAATGTTTCACTTCTTCTTCTTCTCTCTCTCTCTCTCTCTCTCTCTCTCTCTCTTTGAATAATGGCCGTGAACTCCTATATATGGAGGAGTATACGCCAGTGTCCAGTGATGTCAGCTTCATAGTATCTAGGTAGTTCCATTCATATGGGCGACACGCCACATCAAGCAACTCGGCCCAGGACTACTGTTATCTAGTGAGATACTATGGAGTTAAACTATTTTACAACTAAAGTACATAGTTTACAACTAAATGAATATTTACAATAAGATGATAGTTAAATGTATGTGAGCGAGCGAATGATTTAAATTTAATTTTCTATCGATATTTATCATATATATTATACATATATTTTATTACAGGTTAATTTTGTTTTTGTTAATAAAATGAGTGATGCTATTCAATATGGAAATTTTATTGAGGCTCAACAGGTGGGGAAGATTTGCGGGGAGTAATATTTTTGTTTGTTTTTTAAAGGTCAAAGGGAAAGTATTCAGAGAACAGGAGAAGAAGATATGTTCAAGATCTCCCTCCTCCTGGCCACACTCACATAAAGAAGAGTTCCTTATATGTAGTCTGGCCAGGTGGACAGGGGAACAGCAATGTCCAAAGCGTATTCGGCTTATAGTTGTCGCTTCTCTCCGAGTGCTTCTATAATTGGAAAACCAGGGTTTGATTGGAATGTAGGGTTGAATTGACGCATATCTTTTTCCCCTAGTGCGGTTCGAGGCATTCCAGTAATTTGTCCACTCCTCCATCATCGAAGAGCGCGCCAAAGGTAATAAGTCTTGTGCAGATGTGTAATTATATTTATCTGTATTTCCTGTAGAGGTTGCCTCTTTAGCTAGAGTATCTGCTTCTTCGTTACCCGAAATGCCTCGATGACTAGGAACCCAAGCCAGGGCGACATCAAGGCCCGCCTCTTCAAGGTTGTATATTGTTTCCCTTATATTAAGTGTTATACTATTTGGGGATCGAAATGGGTTCTTTCCTATTGCTTGAAGGGAACTTAGACAATCTGATACAATTAAAGTGTTTGGGATACTTAATTCTAAAGATGTTTGTAATGCTTCCAAGATTGCCAATGTCTCACCAGTGAATGTAGTTGAAAATTTGGGGAGTTTAATTTTTTTCTTGATATTTAAGCTTTCGCAATATATTGCTATTCCTACATGTTCCTCATTAGCAATCTTGGATGCGTCTGTGTAGAAGACAGTCCAGTCACTCCAATGGGTGTTAATGTGGTTGATGAAATCATAATTGGCGTGATAATTCGACTTATCAATACCAAAGGATTCAACAATGCGTGGATTTATAATTAAAGCTTGAAACGGGGTGCAGTATAAAGGAGGAATAGGGGTTTTTTGGACTACCACATTCAACGATGAGAATTTACGATAACTTTGTATTAAAGGGGGGAGTGTTTTGTTTCTCCAAAATATGTTTGTGGGAATGAGATCTGAAAGTGATTTCAATTTACGCAGAAGGGGGTGGGATGTTGTTTTGTATATATTGAGGAAGTATCGGGTACCTAAGAACTGTCTTCGGAAGCAGAGCGGTGGGTCCACACATTCAACCTGTAGGGCATTTGTCGGCGTAGATTTCATAGCTCCAACTATAATTCGAAGGGCCTGAAATTGAATAAGGTCTAGTTTATGGAGGATATATTTGAAGGTAGGGTCCAATAAGAATGACCCATAATCAAGGTGGCTTCTGATGAGGGCGGTGTATAGAAGTCTCAAAGTGGTTGGGTGTGCCCCCCACCAGACTCCTGATACTGCGCGAAGAATATTTATGTTTTTTTGGCAGGTTGATGTTATGTTCTCAGCGTGATTTTTCCAAGATAACCTGGAGTCGAATGTCATTCCGAGGAATTTGTGTGAACTGTGGTTGAGAATAGGGGCATTGTCAATATAAATATTAGTGGTAGGCAGTTGTCTTTTCCGCGAGAACACGACAATAGAACTTTTGGAGGGGGAAATATCTAATCCATGGTTTTTGAGCCACTTGGAGAGAGAGTGGAGGGAATTGTTTAATATTTTTTCTGCTATTTTAAAGGATTCATTGGACGCGTAAACCACGATATCATCTGCATATTGTAATACGACGGTATTGAGGGGAACCAGGTGAGCAAGATCTGCCGTATAAATGTTATAAAGGAGGGGGCTAAGGACTGATCCTTGCGGGAGACCCCTCCAAACGGTTCTTGTGAAAGACACCTCCTCCACTGATAGAAAGATGGAGCGTTCTGATAAAAGGTTAAATATGAGGTGGGTGATTTTGTTGGGTATTTTTTTGTGTAACATCTTTTGTTTTAAAATATGTAAAATGACATTGTCATAAGCTGAGGTAATATCTAAGAAAGCGGCTATAAGTGGTTTTTGATAAGTAAAGGCGGAATGAATATCAGTAGTGAGAATAGCTAAATTATCCATAGCACTACGTGATTTACGGAAACCAAATTGATTAATATCCAGAATTTTATTGTGTTCTACAAACCATTCAAGGCGGTTTTTAATAAGATGTTCTGTGATTTTTCCCAAAGTTGATGCAAGGGCTATTGGTCTATAGGAATTTCCATCTGAAAGATCTTTACCCATTTTAGGTATTGGGATAATTTTAAATATTTTCCAGGACTTGGGAATTTTTCCTGTATTAAAAATGCAATTGACCAGTGTTAGATAATATTTCCTGGTGTAGGGTAGGGTTTTCACTAAAAAGGAATATGGGATGTTATCCAGCCCTGGGGAGGAGTCCTTTAGGCTGGACAAAACCATGTTGAGTTCATTTTCTGTGAAGGGCGCATCTAGAGGATGATTATGAGAGGGGAGAAAGTATGTATATGGCACGTCATATTGGGTTGGCGATGAAGAAGGAGCAATTTTATTCAAAAAGGTGTGAACCCAACACTCTGTTGGTATTTTATGTAAGCGGGTTGAGTAGATGGACCTAAATTTCTTCACATTCTCCCACACTGTTGATATTGGAGTTTCTGGCGAAAGGGTGTGACAAAACCGTATCCATCCATCTTTCTTCTTCTTAGAAAGCAAGCGTTTTGTGACGGCTTGTACTTTACGAAAAAGGAGGAAGTTTGTCTCTGTCATGTTATTTTTATAGGATTGGTATACTTTTTTCCGGGATTTAACTGCATTTGAACACTCTTCATCCCACCATGGAGGGGGCTGTGGCTTAAAGAAGTGAGGTTTTTTAAGGGGGATCGAGTAGTGAGCCGCCTGGATCATCAACTCCACGAATTTATCATACTGAGTATGAAAATTTTTATGTGTCGGCCATTCTAATTGTTGTATTGAGGCATCGAGGGAGTGGGAGAATTTGTTCCAATTGGCTTTAAGGGTGTTAAATTTATAACAAGTGGGGTTAATGAATGGGGGGTGAGGTGATGGAAATGTAATGATTATGGGGAGGTGATCACTCCCGTGGGGATCAGGCACTACATTCCACGATAGCGTAGGGGCTAATGTAGCTGAACATATGGATAGATCTATTGCGCTTGAACTTTGATTCGGGGGTGTTAAGCGGGTGGGTGATCCATTATTCAGTACGCAAAGTTGAAAATCGTCCAGAATATTCATAATTTCAGCTCCAAATCTACATGCCCTAGGTGATCCCCATAGCGTGTGATGGGAGTTCATATCCCCAAGTAAGATGATGGGATGAGGTAGTGTTGATATTATATTTCTAAGTTGTGAGATGATGATGGATGACGGGCGCGGGATATAAACTGATATATACGTAATATTCTGAACTCTCGCAGCGACTGCATTGAAGCTGGCGTCCCGAGAACCCAGAACCACTTGCGTATATGGAATGGATGATAAGATGAAAAGGGCTGCTCCACCCCTTCCATCCGCCCTATCGTCCCGTAGCCACGAGTACCCGGGAACATTAAATAATGCCCCCGGAGATAGCCATGTCTCCGAGACGGCGGCCAAAGATGGGCAGAACTCACCTAGCATCAGGAGAAATTCAGCCTTGTTGGAGGGGAGGCTACGACTATTCCATTGCAATATTCCTGATGATAGGTGAGATTTTCTTTCGGCCATTTTTAATATTTAATTAAGGGAGGTCGGTCCGGACCTTCCTTGTATTGCATCTGTTTCTTCAGATGTGTTAATTTGGTAAGTTAAATTTTGTGTTTCGTTTAATATTTCTTTGGCAACGTTGGACGGTATATGAGAATTGTATAAAAGACCAGAGATGAGTGAGATGAGTTTATTTAGAGTTGAAGAAATGTTTGTATCTAGTGATTGTGTAGTGATTGGAGTGTCTCGAGGGAGGCCACATCCATTAAGAAGATTTGTGTTTGGACGCCATAAGAGGCTCTCAATCTCCCTCTTCGTCGAGGGAGTGATATGAGGGCGAAAAGTGGGACCTGATGGTTTGGTGGCATTTATCATTTTTGGTTTCCAGGACTTATGGTGGTTAGCAGATGGTGTATTTTGGGAAAGTGGGTGCGAGGTTTGTTCACCGTGTGCTGTAACTTCGGCGAAGGATTTCACAGAGGTTGGGGTGGATTTTGATGCTTCCTGGTAAGACATGTTCTGGTCAGTCATAAGGCGTTTTATATTTGTTTGTCTAGTGAATTCCGGGCAGGATCTATCCACTGCCGTATGACGCCCACCGCATGTAATACATGATGGAGCCGTTACGGAGCAGGTTTCACCGAGGTGAGATTGGCCACATTTGAAGCAACGTGCAGATGATCTGCATTGTTGCTTCGTGTGTCCAAAACGGAGGCACTGGTAGCACTGTATGGTTGGGAAATAGTACTTTTCTACCACTAAAGAGTTGTAGAAAGCATAGACCCTCTGAGGTAGGACCTGTCCGTCAAAAGTTAGTACCACTGTTTGTGTAGGGACCCATGTCACACCGTCTGAATTGGTTATTTTGCGGTTAAGTCTTCTGGCTTTCTGGACTCTTCCATAGCCATCCGGTACTTCCAGGTTTTCTATAATTTCCTCCTCCTTCCATTCAACCGGGATTCCTCTTACGAGGCCCATTTTGGTGACCATGAAAGAAGGAATAAATGATTTAAATCCATACTCGGCAAGGGCTCCATTTTGAAGGAAATTATTAGCTGATGGGAATTTATCGAAAGCTACAGCCAATCTATTTCGGCCTATTAATTTTATGCCGTTTCTTGGCGAAATGTCCGGAATTTTTTTTTTTTTAAGAAACATCCCAAAGGAAATTGAGTTGATGGATGTTCCTGGTGACTCTGAAGTTTTTTGTACATGTACCACGTAAGGGGATCGGTCATGTTTGCCGTATTCCCTTACCTGGGGAGGAGACGGGGTTGTAGGAGGTATATGTGAGGATGTTGTAGGAGTTGTGACTGTTTGAGGTATTTCAGATGTTACATTAAGAGGGGTTATCTTTCTTTCCGGTGATTCTTGGCGGCTCCCTGGCTTTAGGTTCCTCGTTCTCTTTCGTTTGGTTTTATCTTTCACTTCTGTGAAGGACGAGACCGGGATTTCCTCTTCAGTCAACAGCTCACTATCAGAGTTTAAATCTGGTGGTTTGGGATCAGGAGGTTTGTGTGGAATCATTTTGCCTACGTACTAAAAAAAAAAAGAAAGAGAAAAAAAGCGACACGAGGAAAAAAAAATTTGAAGAGAGAAAAAACAAACTACCTACCTTTGGATCTACGATGAAATCAACCACAAATATGTACACAATATAAGTTAAAATACAATACGTATATGAATAATGGTAGTATGAACGATTATTTATTATATGATTTAAATGAATATGAATTTAGTGTAAAAAAAGTTAGTATTTTTTTTTTAACTGACAATCTACAACTTTCCCGGGCCGACGACCAGAGACCAACCTCTCTCTCTCTCTCTCTTTGAATGATGGCATTGATCTTCATATATATATATAGAGGAGTATACGCCAGTGTCAAGTCTTTTATCTCGAATAATAGCACGAAGACATATTTTATTTTTATGGAATTTAATAGGAAAACAGGCAAGCATTGACTTCGTGAATTATGGTCATGAAAAGTAGTAAAAATTACTCAGAAATCTTCTTGAATTATGGCCATGAACTTGTATATGTAGTATGCACCAGTTCATCTTACTCAGTACATTACATTTATAATATCTAGAATAAATACGTGCATTGAGAACAATATTTTATATTGTTCTCAATGCACGCCTTTTTTCTATTCCTTTCGGTATTTTTCTACAACATTGTACTCCTGTACATCAATATTGGCACCAAAATATTCTTAGAAGATTTTGAGATTGTTGAATTTTTAAATAAAAAAAATGTGTATTAAAATAATATAAAAACAACAATTTTATAAGACTGTCGTCATCTAGAACAAAAAGTCAACCTGATTTTTACACCTGGAAAGTTTTTAACCATTCCGAGAGATAACTCAATTCTCTCCGTAAGTTGGATAAAGTACAAAACATGTGATATATTATTATTTTAAATGTAATATTCTGTCCTCAGTGAGATACAGCTTAGTTTACTGGGGACACGACAAATGAAAGGCAACAAACCCAGATCTATTAAAATTGTGTGTACACATAAAATTACCTGGGGGTTTTTCACAAATGAATTATATTTCTTGTCATGTGTAAATAAATAATTTAAAAAAATACATAAACATCGATTTTATGAGTTTTTTTCCCGTCACTTTAATACTGGCGTATACTTCTTCATATATAACGGTTGACGGCAATTAGGCCATAGGTTTTTTCTACTGTCACGTCATACAGGCGTATTTGCATGTCTATGGAATTAACTTTGCGAAATGTCAATAACTAAATAGTTCCCATTTACGATAGTTATTTCTGATCCGAAATATTAAACTAATAAAACAATAATCTTCCCGGTAAGTCGTATCACCTCGGTGTTCTACACGACACGTGGATGTGCAGGACGGTTCGGGCGCAGTCTCGCTGTACAGGGTGTGGCTCTCTCGCGATACTGGGAAGCTGTGCCGTGCTGACTCATGAAAGCTAATTTATAAATATCCTTAACAAAATGAAGTGCATGCTTAAACGTGTCAAAGGGTTAAGAATAATTTTAAACTGAATATTATGATTGTAGCATTAATATGTAATATTTGCAGGTGATAGGGAGAGGATGGATTCTCAGGAACACGAGGGAACTGCAGAGGTGACGGTGAAGGAAGAAAAGGAAGGAGATGGGGATACTGCGGCAGTGTTCCCCGAGTATGATGTCAGTATACACGAGGCAGATATCAAACAGGAGTGTGTACGAAATGCCAGCGCAGATTCCTGACAAGTTGGCGATGGCACCACAGACCTAAGTGAGATGGATTATTAAGTTCATTAAAAGATAACGGTGAATTATGCCATTTGGACGCCAATGAAGAACGTTGGAGATACCCCAAAATGTCCGTATTTATCCTTGAGAAAGGAAAAGACAGGAAAGGAGCTTTCATATTTTGTCAATATTCAGTTACTACACAATCTCAAGTCTTCTTCATTTCTTTGCGAATTTTTTTCCTGCTATCAATGCTTGGACATTTTTTTCAGAGTTCCTTTACAAACTGCCATACCATACAGTGGAACCTAGGATTTCGAACTTAATCCATTCCAGAAGACTTTTTGAAAACCAAATGATTTTTTCCCATAAGAAGTAATCTTCTGTTAACTGGTTATATTTTGCTGTACTCATTGGAGCACTTTTCTCCTTTTGAACTTTCTTCGACAATGTGTCGTAGAATGTTTCTCATTTTATCTACATCCATTGTGGGTGGATTTTTTAAATTCTGTAAATTAATTATAGAACGAATTAATAAAATGAATTGTAATTGAAATTGTTAGAACATTGTACAATATTTTTACATACCTTATAAGTGAATAACAGAAAAAAATTGTGATTTAAGTTGAAACTTTGAGGTTATGTCAGATAGTAATAACAACACGCGCGCACTACACAGCCGGTAATAATGTTGCCAATGTGAAATAATGCTAGGAATTGCAATTTTGTCACTCGAAACATTTACACTTGTTGAAAATCCATAACATTAATCTATTTGTAGGAATATTTTTATTGAAAAATATATTTTATATTCAATAAAAATAATATTGGTTTCTATGTTAGATTTTCCCCAAAAACAATGAAACACATTGCGGTCCGCTATTTTCGCACAATTTTAAATATTCAGTTAAAAGGTGACAATGTTTCACGATTTACCTTTTAGAACATCATAATATTAATACGAGTAACGACCGTCGTAAGCTTCTTTCGCTGTCATCACGAACAACAACATGTCTTTGTTTAGGATTCAAAGTGATAAAAATGAATTTTTCTGAAATAAATAATATAGGTTCTTAAAAAGATTATTTTGAATTCATTTTATATCTCATTTAAGATTGCCGATTTATTAAAGTTTTTTGATTTTTTTAATATGGTAACTCCAGTGTACCGTACGTTAGGTGGACATTGTGAATACTTTGACGGACACCGAACAGTGAATGCATACAAAAACTAGTTAGAGTTTTCATAAATTATTTTCTGTATACTGTAAATAAAATTCATAGTTAGTGCATACATTGGCCAGTTAATGTATACATTATCGAAATTTACACATTGTCTGTGACATATATGTATACTTATTGTAAAATATTAGAACCATATGTCGAATTGGTAATATAAACTTAACATTATTAACTCGTCCAGTGCTGAGAACACGCCTGGCGTGTCCATGTGAACATCTGCTTCATGCTCAGAACACGCGCGGCGTGTCCATGCCTAAATATCGTTAGTATATTACATCAGCATATGATATTCGTCATTACTTCGGAAGATTCCGTCGCATTCGGGCGTTTGCGCGTGTGCAACGCATTGTAAAGTTGAGTTTACACCCGGAGTTGTAAATAATATTTTTTCTAGTTCTTATTCCGTTTGTTTTCATTGTGAGACTTGATAATAAAAATAATTGGACTATTTCTCTAGCGCTGTTTTGTGAAAAGGTCACTCACTGCAAGGAATATTTTGTTTATGTTTTCTAGTTATTTTCAATTTTGAATGAGTGACACAGTGAATTGTGAGCAAAAATATGTGTCTTTTGAAAAATATATTATAGTAATTGGTGTATACATAGTGATATTTAGTATCATATAAGTTTCCTTTTTGATTTTACGAAAAAAAATACGTTTACCTTGAAAAATGGATCGCCCATCGAGCTCTAAAAGACAAAAGATTGAGGATGATATGGATGATTCATTTAGTGACGTTAGTGATGAGGAATTCACCATCATCGAGGACGATTCTGAATTTGAGTCAGATATTGAAAATGTTGACAATATTCAAATTCAAACTGTTTCACAAACATCTAGAACACCAGATGTTAGCTCTACGCAATGGTCGAATATAAAAAAACAACCAGCCTCTATACCATGGGTGGCCAACCTTTTCAGCAGCCGGGCCAGATTTTAGAAATGAGATTTCCTACCGGGCCATACAACCAAATTTCTTTTATTATTCAAAGCAAACAAGAAATATATTGTTGTTTTAAGAAGATATAACAAAAATGAGAATCACACATATTTATTAGATTAGAGTTAGGCAATACAAAAAATTATAATAAAAAATAAACAAAATATAATAAATTTTAGTGAAACGTCTGATTTTGTTTGTCAGAACTAAGTGCATCAATGTTGATAACGATTGATGTTGTTGCTACACGCAAACAGTTTTCCAAATGCTCATCAGTGATTCGTATTCTCAGCTGAGCTTTAATATGCTTCATTCGACTAAAAAGCTGTTCACACGTGTAAGTGTTTCCAAATAGCGAAATCATCGATAGAGCATGTTTGTAAAATGCAGGATATTTCTCCTTGTCCAAATATGTTTTGTAAAACTCTTCCAAACCAACCTGATTGAATTTCTCCTTTAACTGTGCATCACAACACATTTCACAATGTTCCATTTGTAAAATTCCTGGCAATAAATTCACGTCTACGGAGAATGGCGTTGCAAATACAGCAAAAAGCGCACGATGCTTTTTAAAATCTTGAAATCGGTTTTCAAATTCCAGGTTCAAGTCGGATATCAACAAAGCGTATTTATCCGCAGCCATTTGTGTGTCTTTTATTGTCTGGCTGCAATAACAATGTAGGAAAGTGAGTGAAGATTTTTGTCCTTAACTGTTGTTCCCAAAGCCCAAGTTTCACTTGGAATGCGGAAATAAGATCATACATGTTATTAATTAGTTGATCTTTCCCTTGTAGACGAGTATTAACAACATTTAGATGGCTAACTATATCGACCAGAAATGCAAAGTCGCTAACCCATTCCTTGTCTTCAAATTCTGGGATTCTTTTTGACTTGCTTGCGAAGAATAATTGTATTTCTTGCTTCAAATCAAACACTCTTTTCAACATTTTGGCACGGATCAGCCATCTTAATTCTGCATAAAATGTAACGTCATTATACTCTGAATCCAAAGACTTGAGAAACTCTCGGAACTGACGGTGATTCAACCCCTTCGACTTAATAAAATTCACTGTTTTGATGACCACCTTCGTGACATGATCCATTTTAAGGGACTCCTGATGAATAATGCAATGAAAATTTAGCATCGAAGTGTTAGCAACTTTGCAGGCCTCATTTTCAATCAATTTTACTAAACCTTCGTGTTTCCCAACCATTGCTGGAGCACCATCTGTTGTTAAGCCCGATAAGTTGTTGAGTTGTAACGAAAAGCGATTCAATGTCGATGTAACAGCTCCTAACAAATATCGTGAGCAAGTAGTGTCCTTAAGTGGATACAGTGCCGCTAATTCTTCTATTTTGTTAAAATGGACATCAACGCCCCTGATAAAAATCGCCACTTGGGCGGTATCTGTTAGGTCTGTGCTTTCATCCAATGCTAGAGCAAAAAATATGAACTTGGATGCTCGATTTTTCAAATTATCTTCAATATATTTTCCAATGTCGTCCACACGCCTAGTAATATTTTGACGAGACAGGCTTATTTTTGAGAAATCCGTTTTCTTTCCAGGGCACAGAATTTCAACGACACTCTCCAAACATTCCTTAACCATTTCACCACCTGAATATGGCTTCGATTTTTTTGCTAGTATCATGGCTACTGCATAACTAGCTTTTACATAGCATGTTGACTCTTGAGCCGCTCTAGTAAATATCCGACGTTGTGCAGAAAGTTTTCTGTTTAATTAATTTACTTGGTCTTTTCGAAGTTGCCCTTCGTACTTATCAAACTTATTTGCATGTTTAGCCGTTTAATGTTATACTCTTTCAAGACAGAAACAGAGTTATTGCATATCAAGCATATTGGCTTTGTTTTAAATTCCTTCCATATATGGGATATGACACGAACTACGCACGATAGAATGTTCTTTTGGTGGTTTTATGTACACTAAAAGAAAAAAATGTGTGCATATGCTCCGCGGGCCTCAAGTAGACACCCAGCGGGCCGCGGGTTGGCCACCCTTGCTCTATACCATTTTCAAAAATACCCGGGTTGAAAATTGAGATGTCAAGTAAAGAACCAATAGATTATTTTGATTTGATTTTCAATGAAGATTTGTACAATCTTGTGACAACCCAAACTAATTTGTATGCTGTTGAAGTATTGTCGAAATCAGAAGGTGATACAAGCAGAATCACGCGATGGAAAAATGTCACTAAAGACGAAATGAGGGTGTGGCTGGGTTTACTACTACACACCGGAACAATACGTTTGAACCGGTTGAGTGACTACTGGAATACGGACTACCTATTCAATTTACCGGCATTTTCACAATTCATGTCAAGAGACTTCATTTTAACAATAATGAAGAAGATCTGTCGAGCTTGGCAAAAGTCAGGGCATTGATTGATTTTTTCAATGGAAGGATGGAAGTAATTTATGATCCACACAGACAACTATCGATAGATGAATCATTGGTTCTTTGGAGAGGCCGATTGATTTTTCGCCAATATATAAAAGGCAAAAAGGCCAAGTATGGTATAAAACTTTACATGTTAGGGGAATCAAGTGGATTGGCCGTAAAAATAATTGTATATGGTGGATCATCAGATGAAGAGTTAGGTGGCAAAGGCTACACTAATAAAGTCGTTCAAAAATTGCTAGAGGGGAAGACGGGAGCCTGATATTCAGTTTACATGGATAATTTCTATAATAGCGTTCCTCTTATAAAAAATTTATTGAACCAAAACGCATATGTCACAGGAACACTACGAGCAAATAGAAAAGAAAACCCGATCGATATTATAAATAAAAAACTAAAGAAAGGAGAAAGTGTGAGTCAGTACACAGAAAATGGTATATGTGTTACCAAATGGAAAGACCGCCGAGAAGTCTATGATTTCTTCTGAATTTGATGGGGAGCTGTCTGATAGTAAAAACCGACATGGTCAAGTGGTCACCAAACCAAATATGGTAATAAATTACAACAATCATATGGGTGGTATAGACTATCATGACCAGATGTTAGCTTACTACCCATGCAAAAGGAAAACATTACGTTGGTACAAAAAGTTGTCCATTCATCTATTCCAGACGATGTTATTGAATTCTTGGCATTTATACAATGCAGACAATTCACAGAAAATGCCGTTGTATGATTTCAGGCTATTTATAATCAAAAAATTACTAGGTCCACCTCCATCATCAATTCCGAGACAAGCAGTACAATCAAAAACCAAGATACATCTGCCCAAGTTTTGTGAAAAAGACACTGATAATAAAATCAAAAGACGCAGATGTAGGCAATGCTGGGATACAGCTAAAAAAAGAAATGCTTCATTATTCTTTTGTCCAGATTGCCCCACACAACCTGGTCTTTGTTTGGATCCTTGTTTCCAACTTTACCACAAATATTAAATTATTTAAAAAAAAATATTGTGTACACCTAATTAGTAAGTATATTTTTCTGTTAGTTTTTATAAAATATTGTTTTTTTTTTGTAATATAATGTTGTTCGAAAAATCTCATAAAAACCTCCATTCAATACCATTACGGTATGCGTCAAAATACCGATATCATTCTTATCACACAAAAAAGTCACTCAAGTACGTTTGATAAAAATAAAAAAAGACTGGGTATCTCATTTTGCGCCGAATTATCAATGGACAAAATAAAAATAACATAAAAATAAACACATTTGAAAAAGGACAAAAAAATATTTGCTTGAAAATTTTTAATTTATTTGAGAATATTTTTTACATGTGTAACCCCACCTTTACAGCATGGCCTCACGACTCATACCGAAACTATACTGAACGAATTTTAAATACCTAGCTAACAATTTTTGAACCGGTGTAAAAGGGGACGATGTATAAATGATATACGAGGCGTATCCAGAAAGTAAGTGTACTGAGGCTCTCACGACCGGGTGGATTTTATTTTCGACATGTTGGCTACACTTCCGTTTAGCCTGACCCTTCCCCTCCGCAACGAGACCGGTTCGAGGTCAGTACGTTGAGAAGTGTCGACGCGACAACACGTTTCGTGAAAAATGTCAAACCAATCTCCCGCCAATTGCGAAATTTTGTAAAAAGGCAAGAGTTTTTGAGGCGCTGCAAACTCCATGGAGATGAATTTCTCCGCTCCATCGTTACTGGAGATGAAACTTGGGTTGCACACTACACGCCTGAAACCAAAAGGCAGTCTCAACAGTGGCGTCACACCTCTTCACCCTCTGCCAAAAAGTTCAAAACCACAATTTCTGCCAAGAAAATCATGGCATCCGTGTTTTGGGACTGTCAAGGCATAATTTTAATTGAATTTATGCCTCAAGGGGAGACCATCAACTCTGCAAGATACTGTGAGACCCTAAAAAAATTGCGGAGGGCGATACAGAACAAGAGAAGAGGCATGCTGACAAAGGGAGTCTGCCTGCTGCACGACAATGCCAGACCATACACGGCCAACGCCACGAAGGAACTGCTCGCCTCGTTTAAATGGGATGTCCTGAACCATCCCGCGCATTCCCCTGACCTAGCACCTTCAGATTACTATCTCTTTATCTCCCTGGAGCTGCACATGGGTGGAAAAAGGTTTTCAACCGACAAAGAGGTAAAGGACGAGGGGGAGAAGTGGACGGAGGGGTTGGCGGGAAACTACTTCGAGGAAGGCATCAAAAAGTTGATACCCCGCTTCACCACCTGCATAGAGAGGAATGGCGACTATGTCGAAAAATAGCTAACATATGTACTACGGTAACCACGTAATTTTTTTGTTTAAATAAAAAAAATTGTAACCTACAAAAATTCAGTACACTTAGTTTCTGGATATGCCTCGTATATAAACAAATTCTATATTTATGAATATATATTTTCATAAATGTAAAATTTGTTTTACTTCCGTGACAATTTAACGGGCTGCAACTAGATTTTATTATTCAAATATATTGCGCCCTGATCGGCTGGCATGCAAATTGTATCAGCATTGAAAGAGTTAACGCTTATATAGCCGTGCTGGCCTGTGCGGTAGTGATTTATATGTGGATAACTCAGTCCTTGGCATTGAAAGTAATAAAAAATGACACAATATCATCTGAAGACCATAAAATATAAGGAATTTCTGCTGATGTGAACCAAATCCCAGGCCTTAGTTTTCTTCTGCCCCAAACTCGGAACTATTACATATATTAACTGCACCATCAATCTTCTTGATCATTCGACCTAATAATCTTCTTAAGTCACATAATAGTAGCTAAAAATCCATGCCATGTTAAGCTAAGATAGCTCTATGAATGCTGTGTTGGCCTTATTGTCAGTTGAGACTTATTAACAGAAAGTGAAAGAAACGAGGTTTCAAGTTGTTGATAATATATTGTCTATTTGTTTATTACTTCAGAAGATTTGAACTTGTATGTTTTTTTCATAGATATTAAACCCCAGCCATCTTATGATACATTCAATAAAGAAATTACCTCAGTAATGAGTTCACAAAGGCAATCCTATGATTTGGAAATTTGTTCAGATTTTTTCATAAAAGAAGAAACTGTGCCAGATGATACTGCGCCAGTATTACCTGATTTTGCTATCGACATACAGGAAGCGGATATAAAAAAGGAATGTGCCCGAGACAGTAACACAGAGACTGTTGATGTTTCTGACACGCATGCAATAACGAGTGAGTATAATTATTTTAATTGTAATCTGAATAAGTTTTCGCTTATTCATTAGATTCTGAACAACATAATGTTTTAATTTAGCACAAATAATAAAGTTTAAATATTTTTATCTTAACTCTGTCAATTTTTTCATAGTTAACAATTCAATACAAGTTAATTGTTGTAATATTAAAAAAATATATATAATTCAGAGATTTTTTCTTAATTTTCATATATCTTTATTCAGGTGATATGAGCAACATTCATGAAAGTGATCCATCTGGAGATTCCTATGGAAATTCGTATGGTTGTGGGAATTGTTCACAGACATTTTCACGAAAAGATGAATTAAGAGATCATGAAAGGATTCATAGTGGAGAGAAGCCTTACAGCTGTGGACAATGTGATAAGCAATTCATTCAAAAACGTTATTTGAAATGTCATGAAATGACTCATAGTGGAGAGAAGTCCTACAGCTGTGGACAATGTGATAAGACATTCTTACGAAAAAATGATTTGAAATCTCATGAAAGGATTCATAGTGGAGAGAAGCCTTACAGCTGTGGACAATGTGATAAGACATTTTCACAAAAAAGTAATTTGTATTCTCATGAAAGAAATCATGGTGGAGAAAAGCCTTATAGCTGTGGACAATGTGATAAGACATTCTCACAAAAAAGTAATTTGTATTCTCATGAAAAGATTCATAGTGGAGAGAAGCCTTACAGCTGTGGACAATGTGATAAGACATTTTCACATAAAAGTAATTTGTATTCTCATGAAAGGATTCATAGTGGAGAGAAGCCCTACAGGTGTGGACAATGTGATAAGATATTCTCACGGACAGATCTTTTAAAATCTCATGAAAGGAGTCATAGTGGAGATAAGCCTTACAACTGTGGACAATGTGATAAGACATTCTCTCAAAAATGTTATTTGAAATCTCATGAAACGAGTCATAGTGGAGAAAAGCCTTACAGCTGTGGACAATGTGATAAAACATTCTCACGAAAAGGTTATTTGAAATCTCACGAAAGGATTCATAGTGGAGATAAGCCTTACAGCTGTGGAAAATGTGATAAGAGATTTTCACGAATAGATAATTTAAAATCTCATGAAAAAATTCACAGTTGAGAGAAGCCCTGCAGCTGTAAACAATGTGTGAAGACATTATCTGATAATGCTTATTTAATACACCATCTGAGGATTCATAGTGAAGAAGAAGCCCTACAAATGTATGAATTGTGCGAAAACATTATTTTTTTTACTTAATATGCCATTCAAGTATTCATACTAGGAAGAACCCTACAGCTGTGGAAATTGTGTGAAGAAATTCTTAAGAAAATATTATCTGAAACATATTAGAATTCATAGTGGAGAGAAGCTCTACAGCTGTGGGCAATGTGACAAGAATTTCAAAAAAAGCTTCATGGTTGCAGGAGAGAAGACCTGCAACTGTGGATATTGTACAAAAATATATCATGAGAGGATTTAAAGTTGAAAGTAACTTGACAGCTGTGGCCAGTGTGGAAAGCAGTCTCAAACAATAGAAGTTGAATAGACCATTAAAGGATAAGAGCCCTTAAAGCTATGGAAATTGCGGGAAGACATTCTTAGAAAAAGGTTATTTAATTCTTATGCAAGAACTCATTGTGTCGGAAACACTCAAATTCCATTGTAGAATTGCAATTTTAAATAAGAGCTATCGAGAAATTCATTTTTAAAAAAATCAGCAGTGCAAAACTACATTTTTTATTTTATCACTTTAATATCATTTTTCAGGTGTTATATTTTGTTGTTTCACTATTATCGTATGATTTTTTTTAATGAATAACCTATGTTATGTTGCGCTATTCTGCATACCGGCTGGATTAACATTATTTTTATTATAAACTAGCTGTACCCGGCCACGCGTTGCTGTGGCTCAGTCTGGTTAAATGGAAAAGAAAGAAAAGAGAAAGCACACGTTTCAATTGTGTTTAATTTCACAATGCGTATACAATATTTTTGATCTCTTGTATACAATATTTTTGATGTCTTTCAGCCACTCTCAGTCTGTCGCGTTTATCACCGTGCTTGCAAATGATCGCGTCACTCCAAGAGGTCAATTCACTATATGATTTGAATTCAAATCAAAGATCGATTGCACTGAAAAAGAAGAAAAAAAGTTATAAGAAAAACATATAAAATTGCGAAACATTAAAAAACGAACTCAATAATATTGTTAAGTTCGGATACATCTTTGTTCTTGCCGCCAACAATAGCTCACTTAGCCAATCGTGATTCTTATAATTGATTTGAATATAGGGAAATACTTTTTCAAACAATTCCTCTTTTAACGTCACTAAATTGCAGAAGTTATAGTCTTCCAACCTTAGTTCTATTACCGTCATTTACAACTGCATCTCGCAAATGAACGTATACTTCAGAGCGAAGCTTGGTCTGATTCAAACGGATGAACATCAAATGTTCTGTTTTCTATGACAGTTCACAAATTTGCCCCAATACAACCTTGTAACGACGTTCAGTGATTATAATTATTTTATCGACTTTAATATAAGGCTCGATTCTAATAAATAGAAAGTTATTTAGGTAAATACATAACAAAAAACTAACAATAATGACAAATTAATACATCTTGTTATAAATCTACATACGATTGATGTGAGAATAGCTCATCTGATCGATCGTTTTTCAGCTCTACACGCATATTTGTAGTTAATTTCCACGTCTTTACATTTCGCCACAAAGTAGAGTATTTCAGACAACATATAAAATTGCGAAACATAAAAGTAACTAATTAAATGTTAAGGGAAGACAGAGAGATAATTGTAACTAATTAAATGTTAATCAAAGACAAATAGATAATTGGAACTAACTTAAAAAAATCTCCATTTCTACATACGATTTTGAAATATAAACAAAGATAGAAAATCAAATTCTATATAAAAAAGATACTTTTGATATTCCTACTGACCTCTTTCAGCCACTATCAGCCTGTCGCGTACATTCTGTTGAGAAAGAACCAGTTCTGAAGCTGCAGAACGCAATCCCCGTGCATCCTCAAGTCTGGATACACGTCGTTCTGCTGCTTCCTCGACATTTTGATGAACTAAAGCAGATCGATTGCACTGAAAAAGAAGAAAGAAACTTAAAATATATAAAATTGTCAAACATTAAAAAAGGGACTGAATAATATTCTTAAGTTCGTAGACATCTTTGTTCTTGGCCCCACTCATTCACTTAGCCAATTGTGATTCTTATAATTGATTTGAATATAGGGAAATACTTTTTCAACCAATTCTTCTTTTGACGTCACTAAATTGCAGAAGTTATAGTCTTCCAACCTTAGTTCTATTACCGTCATTTACAACTGCATCTCGCAAATCAACGTATACTTCAGAGCGAAGCTTGGTCCGATTCAAACGGATGAATATCAAATTTTATCAACTTTAATATAGGCCTCGATAGGCCTCGATTGTAATAAATAGCAAGTTATTTAGGTAAATACATCACATAAAACTAATAATAAATCTTGTTACAAATTAGCAAAAATGGGCAGTTCGTTAAAAATGTAATGTGACATTTGTTAAAAGTTAGTTGCATGAAACTTTTAATAATTCAAATGTATAAAACATACACAGATATATACCATTAATTCAAATGAAAATCAATAATAACAAAAACCGGTTTAAAAAACCCGAATTGAAAGATATTTAATATTCGGAATTAAAATAAATTGAAATCTATATTGCGTGTGTTGCCGTTACATTCAACAGAGGGCGCTCTTATTATATTGTCTGTTTTATATACAACTGTTTTTTAAATTTCACAATGCTTGTGGATAAACAATATTTTTTGTTGTCCCATTGTCTGTGCAGATATAGAGATTGTCTGGTTTGCCGACTCTAGAACACGCAACATATAATTGTCCATGTGAAAAGCAATCCGTCTCTAAATCTAAACCGCACAATTCTAAAGATTGGCCCTGAGCCTTGTTGATGGTGATCGCAAACGCTAATCGAATTGGGAATTGTAATCTCTTAAATTGAAATGGCATATCCGTTGGAATCATAGGAATGCGAGGAATGAGGACATCTTCACCTTTGAAAGGTCCTGTCAAAATTGTCGCTTCTACGACGTTGCTCATTAATTTTTTTACTGCAAGCCGCGTGCCGTTGCAAAGCTTTGGCTGGTTGATATTTCGCAACATAATTGGCACGCCAATTTTCAATTGCAGTACGTGCGGTGGCATCCCTGGCAGATCTAGTGAATTCAAAAATTCTGTTGGATAATTAATCGCTTCATCTGCTTCCACAACAGTGTCGACGGACTTGTATGTGACTACCTCGCTTTGAATGTTAGACTGAATAATATTGTTAAGTTTGTAGACGTCTTTGTTCTTGGCGGCAAGAATAGCTCGTTCACTCAGCCAATCGTGATTTTTATAATTTATTCGAATATTGGGAAATACTTTTTCAACCAATTCTTATTTTGACGTCGCTAAGTTACAGAAGTTATGAGGCAATGAAATTCGTCCTGAGATCAGATCAACTGGTACCTTTCCATTCCCGATTTCCAGCAATTGATGTGAGAATATCTCAGCTGATCGATCGTTTTGCAACTGGACACGCATATTTGTAGTTAATTTCAACGTCTTTACGTGTCGCCACAAAATAGAGTATTTCAGGCAAGCATTTATTTCATCCGCCGGTGTCGATCGAGGAATTACAGGTAATGTTTGCCTGAAATCTCCTGCAAGCAATATTATTGCGTTCCCAAATGGTCTGATGTTTCCACGCAAATCTCGCAATGATCGATCAAGAGCTTCGAGCGACTTTTTGTGTGCCATTGTGCATTCATCCCAAACAATAACTTTGCATTTCTGCAATACTTTTCCCATGCCGGATGCTTTGGAAACGTTGCACGTGGGAGTTTCAATGAATCGCATGTTTAATGGCAATTTCAAAGCGGAATGAGCAGTTCTTCCACCTGGTAGAAGTGTCGCAGCTATTCCTGACGACGCAAGAGCTAAGGCTATGCCATTTTGGGATCGAATTGCTGCCAGAATCAATCTAATTAGGAACGTTTTACCAGTTCCTCCTGGCGCATCTAAGAAGAAGATTTCTCCAGCCCCTTTATTGACAGTTTGCATTATCTGATCATAAATGCCTTTTTGCTCAAGCGTTAGCTTAGAAATATTTGATTGCACATACGACAAAAGATCACCCGTGTTGTAATTTTGTTCACGACGCCATTCTACGTCGAACAAAGCAGCAGCAGATCGATTCGGTGATGGCATTCCCAATTGATTGAGAACTTTGTTCGCTATTTCTAAGCACAAATCTTCAATCATTATCAACGCTTCGTTGTAGATTTCTGCTGAGAAATCCATGTTCGTATTTGAATTTTCCTCGCGTATTCGACGTAAAATATCTTCAGCTATGTGCGATTTATATTTCTCCCATAGCTCTGTTGGACATGAAGGAGAGCAGGTGGTCAATATGCTTGCAAACAATGCACGAATTTGATGTGGATGTGACATGTTGCACGCGTCATTAATGCATACATCCCAGTGTCGGTCGTTCTCCAATAAATTCAGAGCTTGACATGCACTGCGGAAAGTGGCATGTGTAACGCCGTTGACAATTCTCAATTGCTGGAAAGACGTTGGACCGGGCACATTTACCAACAGCATGCGGAGAAAGAAGCATTCATCTTGATTGGGATGCACGGTGTACAGTCTGCCTATCGTATTTTCTTTGAATATGCCAGGTTGTCCGTTGATTCGCTCTCCTCGTTTGCGTCGTTCAAATGATTTTCTACTCGCATTCCACGTGTAATACGTAGGCACTTCCGAATACAGCAGTGTTTTCGCAAACGCGTCATTTTGACATAACGTGAAGAAAGCAGTTAATGTTGTAGCCGGTGGATTCAGGGCTATTTGTTGCACATTTGCAGCTGTGAAATAAACGCGTTGTCCATTTTCTAGATGCACTGCTAAGTGAACAACAGCTGGACTTCGTTCATATATGGGAAATGAAAGAATTCGCCATACAGCTTCATTGCTGCTTATGTATCTTCCAGCCTGATACTGTGCGATTTCATCGATATGTATGACCGCATTCCTATCACTTCTTTCTGGTTGCACGCCAAAAACTGCCATGTCGCTGCCTTTATTCACGTACTTACAAATGTATTTGATCGATTTAACGGAGTTACAGTATTCCACATTTATGTGCGCTTTGTATGTTTTTGATAGCAAAGGCGAATATGGAACAACCCAACGGTTGTCTACTTCGATGTCACCGTTTCGCATTTGTATGGTCGGTATTTCAAAATGTGATTGTCTTCATTCTCTCGAATCATTAATCGGTATGAATAATAGTTTATTGCGCTGCATTTCTTATTTGTTTCTTCGCCACTGACTGGATTTATCATCTTAACGTTGAAGTGATATCGGCACCGTCCCAAAAAATGATTGGATATTGCAGGGCATCGTAGCATCGATGAGTTTCGGTACCTTTTGTCAATTGATCGTTTCTCCGATGAAGAACAATATCTCTAGGTTGGAATTGATCTCCGACTATAACAATTGCCACTTCGTCTATAGTTGGAGCATTGAACCTTCGCACATGTTCTCCAGTAGGCGTTTTGTCAGCATGAATAACAATCTTGTGTGTATCAGATGGCATCATGTCAATTGCTGTTTTGAGCAAACGCACTAAATTGTTTTTTTCATGAAGAAGCTCTTGCAGTTGGGAAACGATGGACCTTTTTATGCCGGTAGAAATTCCGCAGCGTGCATTCAATTCATCATTGCCATCACCGATGAAATACATTTGTAGGAATTTATGTTCACCATCTGGCAATGGAAGCGAGGAGCCGGCTTTATGATAAATTTGTCCTTTCACTTTGAAGGTTGGCATGAATTGAGCTGTTACGATTTCTGCGCCGAAAGACGTCATTTGGAAGCATGAGTTGTATTTCCTGATGTTAGATAGGAAATGCTTTGATTCAGCGGTATATCCGGCAAGCAAAGTTTTTAATGGCTCTGGCGGTTCTCCAAGTTGAGACAGTTTAATTTTTCCGGCGGCACAACACATTTCTTTCGTTTCTCCATTAAATTTTAGAGCCTTGCAATGAGGACATACTTCAGTCATAGTGCCGATGAGAACATGCCGACTTAAACTATAATCATCAGCTGGGTTGTACCGGAATGCAAGGCGATTGTAATCGCGTGATTGCTGAGCACGGAGTCGTGTTTGACGCTGATCTTCTGTTTCTCGTTGACGTATTTCAGCCATTCTCAGCCTATCGCGTCCATTCTGTTGAGAACGAAGCAATTCTGAAGCTGCAGAACGCGATCGCCGTAATCGCAACCGTATATCCTCAATTCTGTCTGCACGTCGCTCTAATGCTTCTTCGGCACGTATTTGAGCCATTATTTGTCTGCTTCGCTCGTTTGCTGATGCCCGTTGTTCCTCAGTTTAAGTTGCAATTACTCGCCGCATTGCTTCCGCTCCGCGTGTACGACGACCTAAGTTTGATTTTCTGCGAGGCATTATTTTGATAAACTAAAGCAGATCGATTGCACTGAAAAGACAAAACTTATAAAATACACGAACTAAAAAACAAAGAAAAAACAAAAAAAAATATTAACAAAATATTTCCCTTCAAACGCAGTTGTTTTCTCTTTGGCTTGGCGGATACCCTCAGTACATTTCGTGGCATCTCTGGAAGAAAGGAATCAAATTAATCGGAAACTCTAGGATGAGTCCTAAGACAGTTGACAAATTTGCCCCAATACAACGATGTAACGACGTTCAGTAATTTTAATTATTTTATCGACTTTAATATAAGGGGATCGATTCTAATAAATAGCAAGTTATTTAGGTAAATACATTACAAAAAACTAACAATAGTGACATTGTTACAAATCTCCATTACTACATACGATTTGATAGATTTTGAAATATAAACAAAGATACAATTAAATTGTCAAATAATATTTGACGTTTTAATTAAATGTTCGTAATTAGTATTAATTCACAGTGGATCTAGGCCCATTTAAAGATACTATACATACAAATCATATAATACATTAGAAAGTCAGTATAATAAAAATTAGGAATTAAAACGTCAGTTTAGAGAAAACAATTTTTCGATTTATAAAAAAAATCAACAGCTTACCACGTTACAGTTGACAAATTTGCCCCAATACAACGATGGGCTGGGCTGAAAAAGCTAGGGTGTGGGCTGCAAAACATCTGGTGTCCCCGTGGCTGGGTTCGCCCTATATTGGTGGGGTGTATCTTGGCCGAAGGGATGCTATTAGATGAGCCCAGACCTTTTGATAGCTTCTGTATATAATGTATTATCTGCAATTTATGTGTTTTAAAAGTGTTATTTAAATATAATCTGGACATACTATGCTGCTATCAATAAACCTATTATTTATTTATTTATTTATGTAACAACTTTCAGTAAGAAAAAAGAAAGTTAAAACATATAAAATTGTAAAACATTAAAAAAGGAACTGAGCAGCGTAAAAGTTTGTTTTAATTTTCATTTTTTTTTGCGATTATTCTACGGGTACTTCTTTCTAATGTACCACCAAATAATTTATTTATTTAATTAATGACATAAAAGTGTCCTTATATACAAATGAACATGTGACAGGTTATACAAGTACTTAAAATTATTGACAAATAATACAACTTTATCTTAAATTAACATGAGGATACAAAAAGCAGTAGTAATAATAAATTAAAGTCATTGTTTTAAAATTATTTAATAATTATATGTGTATTTAAGTTCAATATATGTTATGTATGTATAACACAGGAATAATGTTTCCAGTTTGAGTATAATATCTTTTCCCTGTATCTCGTTTAATTTTTCGGAATTTTTGGATGTATGTGTCACTATTCTTTTCTCTGTTGTTATCTATAAATATAATTGTAAGTGCTTTATATTTTAAGCTTAAACTCAATTGTAAAATTGATTAGATATAAGTACTGATTATTCTACTAATGCAAATTTGAAAAAAGTTAGGTTAACTTTTGAAATATGAATCAATAATGAAAGTTTTTCATCAAATATAATTCTTAAGTCCATTATTTTTAAACTTAAACAACTTACCATAATCACTAAGTCAATTTTATGACAATATAACTATTTTTTATTATTTTTTATCAAGTTTTATTTTTACGTCGTAAAATACATCGCACTGACGCAAATTTTATCGATTCTAATAAATAGCAAGTTATTTAGGTAAATACATTACAAAAAACTAACAATAGTGACACTGTTACAAATCTCCATTACTACATACGATTTGATAGATTTTGAAATATAAACAGAGATACAATGAAATTCTGCCAAATAATATTTAGTGACGTTTTAATTAAATGTTCGTAATTAGTATTTTTTTTAAATGAACGATTTTACTTCATATTTTTTAATTTAAATATAATATCAATAACTTACCACATTTATTGAAGTCAATTATCTATTATCTTATCTATATAAATAAAATTTAATATATATTGAACGTAAATATAATTCAGAAACGTAAATCTTCAGTCAATACATTTCTAAAATGGCCGATGTTAACTGAGCAATGACGTAATTTAAAACTGTCGATAAAACAGTTCGCAGTTGTTTCGTGTCTCGACTTATAAAGGTACGTAATACATATAAAATTTGTATTATTTATAAAATTAACTATTTAATTTTTATTTATATAGATTATTAAACATAAAATTATTAAATAATTTATTTATAATTTATTTAATATTAAATGATCGTAAATTCCGAAACGTCGAAAATGATATCTGACAGCTTTTTAATTCCATGTCGAAACACAGGTTCGCGTAGGTATTCATTTCTGATTTAAAATTTTTTTTATATACACCGATATATATCTATAAATAAAAATGAAAAAACATTTCCGTTGACGAATATCAACTTAAGTCAAAAACACAATTGAAACGTGTGCTTTCTCTTTTCTTTCTTTTCCATTTAACCAGACTGAGCCACAGCAACGCGTGGCTGGGTACAGCTAGTATATAAATAAAAATGAAAAAACATTTCCGTTGACGAATATCAACTTTAGTCAAAATTTCAAAGCGATCGGTAGAGAACTTCCGGAGATTAGCCATCTATAATTAACGAACATTTACATTTTTATTTATATATATTTTTATTTATATATATGAGGTGCGGTGTAAATAAACATGATATATCAATAAAATTATTTATGTTCATGCCATTATAATATGTAAAGAACTGATAGAAAACAAATATTGCTACCCTAATTTGTAAATTTGCTAACTTCACTTTTGTCGAAAAATTACTTATCAATTGTATTTTGTTCTCGACATTCAAATACACATGCTATAAAAATTTGACATGTCCAAAACTATTAAGTGTCTTGAAAAACGCCTCAAGAAAAATTGATAACTCCTATGCTACCAATTTTAACACTGCAAAATGTGTAACTCCACAATTTTGTATATGAATCCGTTAGAATCAAGTGACATGTGGTAGCTGTCAACATATTTAATTTAAAAGGCGAGTTCGGTTACGATATTTTGAAAAAAGCGTATTAGTTACTATGAATATAAGTATGAACACTATTTTGTTAAGATAATTATAAGTTTTTTCCCTTTATTTATGATTCAATATCTCATTTTATACATCTAAGGGTGTTAGAAATTTTTCAACAAGTGTAAAATCAACTTTGCATTTTATATATTATATTACTGGATGGACATATGAATATTTGAAGCATTAAAATACTTTTATAAGTATTGTTTATTTTTATAGATTAATAGCAGAAGAATATTTATGGTTGGATTAGTGACAGAAAATCATAGGAGTAATCAAGAAAATCGTATGAGTGATGGTTTTCAAGAAAGTCCAAATGTATTCATGGAATTGCCAATTTTAGTCATTGATAGTGATAATGCAGAAATCACAGAATATTATATAAATACGGATACTACTCGGTTAGAAGATTTATCAAAAGTAAATATAGAAACACAACCTGACACGGTTCACAATAATATTATCATTATGGAAAGTGCTGATAATATGGATATTGTACAAAATTCGACTGAACTGATACTCGTAACACAATCCGAGATAGTATTTAACCAGTGATGACATTATAAGTGATGATGAAAGCCAAGGAGTCAAAATTTCATTAGTGCCGTATTCGGATTCAAATATTCTAATGGACCACTTAAACCTACTAAAAAAGTAAGAAAGAAAAGGTTTGACGTAGATAGTTCTTCTTGGTTCTCTAGTAAGAACAAGGCAGACAGAGAGAAAGGAAAAAGACATTTAGGCAGAAAAAGGAAAACAATGGATCATGGAATAATAAAATACCGAAGAATGATAAAAAAAACTATAAAAAAAAAAGTGTAAATGTAAAGTTTCTGAAAAGGTGTCTTGAAGTGTTATTATATATCGGATGACAGAATAAACATTTCTAACCAATTTTGGAACTTAAATTGGAAAGAAAAACGAATTTATATAGATGGTAAGCTAATGAAAGTTTTACCGGTAAAAAGACCGAGGGATAGAATAGATCCGGAAGCATCCATTAGAGTGTCGTCTACAACATATTTTCTAAGAAATAATGATTCTGACATACGGGTATGCAAAACGATGTTTTTGTAAGCATTGGATTTAAATAGGATCACAGTATTAAACTGGCAGAAGAAAAGCGGTAGTTTAGAATTTAAAAATGCAATTATTGTTTAAAACATCAACTGGGATTGATTTGTGGTAGCTAATGAGAATCATACTAACTCTTTTAATGAGTTCCAAAAATGGAGTCCCATTTCTGCCGCAAAAGAACCAAAAATTACAATACTTGTTGCCCGAATGGAGGTCAAAATCAGATTTTATAATTTAAAAAAAAACCGAATGGTGCACAACAAGAGATATTACAGCACCTTTCTCGTCTACTTCATTTCACAAACATGTGATCTAAATTTGCATTTTCATGTAAAATTATTCAAACAATGAAAACCGAAATAGCTACATCGATCACCAAACTTTATTTTTGACTCTATGAGTAATAATTTTCTAGTTGTAATTTTTATTTTATTCAACTTGTTTTAAATTGTTTGATTTGTGTATTTTATCATCACCCTCGCTCTTGCATTGTTTATATCCAAACAAAATACTTCAAGTTATTTGTTTTTCATTATTGGGAGACCTCCACAGTAAAAACTAATATTAATGTGCAATTTTGCTAACTCCTACAATAATTACAACAATTTTGAAATATTTACCATCGCAAAATTGCTAACTCCAATAATTATTGATAAAATCATGTCATAATGATATTTAACTTTTTTTTTACTCGGAGTGTATCTCTTGGTCGTCTTGATATTTAAGTACAAACAAAATACTAATAAGACTTATTTTAGAATAGTTATGCAGTTTTATTGCCACCCTGTAAAGTTTGTATTTATGGAGTTAACAAATTTACAAATTAGGGTAGCGATATGAAAGCCACATAAAGTGAAGACCTGATCTCTCCTCCAAACACAATACAGTAACATTGAACCATGGCTATTCGCCCGTAAGTCACTAAGGAACAGTCCCTGAAAACACTGTCTTTACCTGTCACCAAATAATTCTTAATCTAAATTAACATAAATAATCGGTTTTATTTGGGTCAAAAAGTCCAAGGTCAAATGTGTTCAAGTAAATATTAAATTATAAAGTTGCACTGAAAACAAATATTAAAATTTGTAGTTTTGTTTTAATTATGATTTATGACATGAAGGATCGGGAAAATAGGTGTGATGTAAAAAAATATGACGAATGCACACAATTATTCATGTTCATGCGATTATAAGATGTACAGACCTGATAGAAAACAAATACGGAAAGGAATAGTGTGAAGACCTGATCTCTCTGCCAACCACAATACTGAAACATTGTACCGTGACTATTCAAGTCAATAAATAACAATGTCTTTACCTGTCACTTAATAATTATTTACCGCAGACAAAGCTACTGAACCATGATTCTGTTATTACATCTTATGGAAATTATTTATTAAAACATTGCTGATATTTATAATTACACATTTATAGACATTTTCTTTCATAGTATATATTTCTTCTTTCCTTACGGTTCGTTGCAAAATAATCGTGAAGTGGTCAGAATGTGAAGCGGCCATCACCGTGAAGCAGTCAGAATGAACCTCTAAATCGGTAACATAATCAACTGGCAAAAAAAACGAAAATATAGAAGAAAAAATAACAATCAAAGCAAAACCTAATTGACAATACAATTTGACAGGACTAACACACTCTTCTTCCTGAATAATGGCCATGCACTCCTATATCTGATGGAGTATGCGCAGTGTCTTCATTTCATCTTCTTAAATAATAACCATGACCTTCTACGTTTAGAGTACACACAAAATACGTGGTGTCTACTTCTTGAATAATGGTCGTGAATTCCTTTATATACAATACAATGCTGTCAAGGCGCGGTGTCAAATTATGTGATGCTTTATTCTCTCTCTCTCTCTCTTTGAATAATGGCCGTGAACTCCTATATATGAAGGAGTATACGCCAGTGTCCAGTGATGTCAGCTTCATAGTATCTAGGTAGTTCTATTCATATGGGCGACACGGCACATCAAGCAACTCGGGCCAGGACTACTGTTATCTAGTGAGATACTATGGAGTTAAACTATTTTACAACTAAACTACATAGTTTACATATGGGCGACACGGCACATCAAGCAACTCGGCCCAGGACTACTGTTAACATATCTAGTGAGATACTATGGAGTTAAACTATTTTACAACTAAACTACATAGTTTACAACTAAATGAATATTTACAATAAGATGATAGTTAAATGTATGTGAGCGAGCGAATGATTTAAATTTAATTTCCTATCGATATTTATCATATATATTATACATATATTTTATTACAGGTTAATTTTGTTTTTGTTAATAAAATGAGTGATGCTATTCAATATGGAAATTTTATTGAGGCTCAACAGGTGGGGAAGATTTGCGGGGAGTAATATTTTTGTTTGTTTTTTAAAGGTCAAAGGGAAAGTATTCAGAGAACAGGAGAAGAAGATGGCCACACTCACATAAAGAAGAGTTCCTTATATGTAGTCTGGCCAGGTGAACAGGGGAACAGCAATGTCCAAAGCGTATTCGGCTTATAGTTGTCGCTTCTCTCCGAGTGCTTCTATAATTGGAAAACCAGGGTTTGATTGGAATGTAGGGTTGAATTGATGCATATCTTTTTCCCCTAGTGCGGTTCGAGGCATTCCAGTAATTTGTCCACTCCTCCATCATCGAAGAGCGCGCCAAAGGTAATAAGTCTTGTGCAGATGTGTAATTATATTTGTCTGTATTTCCTGTAGAGGTTGCCTCTTTAGCTAGAGTATCTGCTTCTTCGTTACCCGAAATGCCTCGATGACTAGGAACCCAAGCCAGGGCGACATCAAGGCCCGCCTTTTCAAGGTTGTATATAGTTTCCCTTATATTAAGTGTTATACTATTTGGGGATCGAAATGGGTTCTTTCCTATTGCTTGAAGGGAACTTAGACAATCGGATACAATTAAAGTGTTTGGGATACTTAATTCTAAAGATGTTTGTAATGCTTCCAAGATTGCCAATGTCTCACCAGTGAATGTAGTTGAAAATTTGGGTAGTTTAATTATTTTCTTGATATTTAAGCTTTTGCAATATATTGCTATTCCTACATGTTCCTCATTAGCAATCTTGGATGCGTCTGTGTAGAAGACAGTCCAGTCACTCCAATGGGTGTTAATGTGGTTGATGAAATCATAATTGGCGTGATTATTCGACTTATCAATACCAAGGGATACAACAATGCGTGGATTTATAATTAAAGCTTGAAACGGGGTGCAGTATAAATAAGGAATAGGGGTTTTTGGACTACCACATTCAACGATGAGAATTTACGATAGCTTTGTATTAAAGGGGGGAGTGTTTTGTTTCTCCAAAATATGTTTGTGGGAATGAGATCTGAAAGTGATTTCAATTTACGCAGAAGGGGGTGGGATGTTGTTTTGTGGAGGAATTTGTCCGAGGAATTTGTGTGAACTGTGGTTAAGAATAGGGACATTGTCAATATAAATATTAGTGGTAGGCAGTTGTCTTTTCCGCGAGAACACGACAATAGAACTTTTGGAGGAGGAAATATCTAATCCACGGTTTTTGAGCCACTTGGAGAGAGAGTGGAGGGAATTGTTTAATATTTTTTCTGCTATTTTAAAGGATTCATTTGACGTGTAAACCACGATATCATCTGCATATTGTAATACGACGGTATTGAGGGGAACCAGGTGAGCAAGATCTGCCGTATAAATGTTATAAAGGAGGGGGCTAAGGACTGACCCTTGCGGGAGACCCCTCCAAACGGTTCTTGTGAAAGACACCTCCTCCACTGATAGAAAGATGGAGCGTTTTGATAAAAGGTTAAATATGAGGTGGGTGATTTTGTTGGGTATTTTTTTGTGTAACATCTTTTGTTTTAAAATATGTAAAATGACATTGTCATAAGCTGAGGTAATATCTAAGAAAGCGGCTATAAGTGGTTTTTGATAAGTAAATGCGGAATGAATATCAGTAGTGAGAATAGCTAAATTATCCATAGCACTACGTGATTTACGGAAACCAAATTGATTAATATCCAGAATTGTATTGTGTTCTACAAACCATTCAAGGCGGTTTTTAATAAGATGTTCTGTGATTTTTCCCAAAGTTGATGCAAGGGCTATTGGTCTATAGGAATTTCCATCTGAAAGATCTTTACCCATTTTAGGTATTGGGATAATTTTAAATATTTTCCAGGACTCGGGAATTTTTCCTGTATTAAAAATGCAATTGACCAGTGTTAGATAATATTTCCTGGTGTAGGGTAGGGTTTTCACTAAAAAGGAATATGGGATGTTATCCAACCCTGGGGAGGAGTCCTTTAGGCTGGACAAAACCATGTTGAGTTCATTTTCTGTGAAGGGCGCATCTAGAGGATGATTATGAGAGGGGAGAAAGTATGTATATGGCACGTCATATTGGGTTGGCGATGAAGAAGGAGCAATTTTATTCAAAAAGGTGTGAACCCAACACTCCGTTGGTATTTTATGTAAGCGGGTTGAGTAGATGGACCTAAATTTCTTCACATTCTCCCACACTGTTGATATTGGAGTTTCTGGCGAAAGGGTGTGACAAAACCGTATCCATCCATCTTTCTTCTTCTTAGAAAGCAAGCGTTTTGTGACGGCTTGTACTTTACGAAAAAGGAGGAAGTTTGTCTCTGTCATGTTATTTTTATAGGATTGGTATACTTTTTTCCGGGATTTAACTGCATTTGAACACTCTTCATCCCACCATGGAGGGGGTTGTGGCTTAAAGAAGTGAGGTTTTTTAAGGGGGATCGAGTAGTGAGCCGCCTGGATCATCAACTCCACGAATTTATCATACTGAGTATGAAAATTTTTATGTGTCGGCCATTCTAATTGTTGTATTGAGGCATCGAGGGAGTGGGAGAATTTGTTCCAATTGGCTTTACGGGTGTTAAATTTATAACAAGTGGGGTTAATGAATGGGGGGTGAGGTGATGGAAATGTAATGATTATGGGGAGGTGATCACTCCCGTGGGGATCAGGCACTACATTCCACGATAGCGTAGGGGCTAATGTAGCTGAACATATGGATAGATCTATTGCGCTTGAACTTTGATTCGGGGGTGTTAAGCGGGTGGGTGATCCGTTATTCAGTACGCAAAGTTGAAAATCGTCCAGAATATTCATAATTTCAGCTCCAAATCTACATGCTCTAGGTGATCCCCATAACGTGTGATGGGAGTTCATATCCCCAAGTAAGATGATGGGATGAGGTAGTGTTGATATTATATTTCTAAGTTGTGAGATGATGATGGATGACGGGCGCGGGATATAAATTGATATATACGTAATATTCTGGACTCTCGCAGCGACTGCATTGAAGCTGGCGTCCCGAGAACCCAGAACCACTTGCGTATATGGAATGGATGATAAGATGAAAAGGGCTGCTCCACCCCTTCCATCCGCCCTATCGTCCCGTAGCCACGAGTACCCGGGAACATTAAATAATGCCCCCGGAGATAGCCATGTCTCCGAGACGGCGGCCAAAGATGGGCAGAACTCACCTAGCATTAGAAGAAATTCAGCCTTGTTGGAGGGGAGGCTACGACTATTCCATTGCAATATTCTTGATGATAGGTGAGATTTTCTTTCGGCCATTTTTAATATTTAATTAAGGGAGGTCGGTCCGGACCTTCCTTGTATTGCATCTGTTTCTTCAGATGTGTTAATTTGGTAAGTTAAATTTTGTGTTTCGTTTAATATTTCTTTGGCAACGTTGGACGGTATATGAGGAGAATTGTATAAAAGACCAGAGATGAGTGATATGAGTTTATTTAATGTTGAAGAAATGTTTGTATCTAGTGATTGTGCAGTGATTGGAGTGTCTCGAGGGAGGCCACATCCATTAAGAAGATTTGTGTTTGGACGCCATAAGAGGCCCTCAATCTCTCTCTTCGTCGAAGGAGTGATATGAGGGCGAAAAGTGGGACCTGATGGTTTGGTGGCATTTAACATTTTTGGTTTCCACGACTTATGGTGGTTAGCAGAGGGTGTATTTTGGGAAAGTGGGTGCGAGATTTGTTCACCGTGTGCCGTAACTTCGGCGAAGGATTTCACAGAGGTTGGGGTGGATTTGGATGCTTCCTGGTAAGACATATTCTGGTCAGTCATAAGGCGTTTTATATTTGTTTGTCTAGTGAATTCCGGGCAGGATCTATCCACTGCCGTATGACGCCCACCGCATGTAATACATGTTGGAGCCGTTACGGAGCAGGTTTCACCGAGGTGAGATTGGCCACATTTGAAGCAACGTGCAGATGATCTGCATTGTTGCTTCGTGTGTCCAAAACGGAGGCACTGGAAACACTGTATGGTTGGGAAATAGTACTTTTCTACCACTAAAGAGTTGTAGAAAGCATAGACCCTCTGAGGTAGGACCTGTCCGTCAAAAGTTAGTACCACTGTTTGTGTAGGGACCCATGTCACACCATCTGAATTGGTTATTTTGCGGTTAAGTCTTCTGGCTTTCTGGACTCTTCCATAGCCATCCGGTACTTCCAGGTTTTCTATAATTTCCTCCTCCTTCCATTCAACCGGGATTCCTCTTACGAGGCCCATTTTGGTGACCATGAAAGAAGGAATAAATGATTTAAATCCATACTCGGCAAGGGCTCCATTTTGAAGGAAATTATTAGCTGATGGGAATTTATCGAAAGCTACAGCCAATCTATTTCGGCCTATTAATTTTATGCCGTTTCTTGGCGAAATGTCCGGAATTTTATTTTTTTTAAGAAACATCCCAAAGGAAATTGAGTTGATGGATGTTCCTGGTGACTCTGAAGTTTTTTGTACATGTACCACGTAAGGGGATCGGTCATGTTTGCCGTATTCCCTTACCTGGGGATGAGACGGGGTTGTAGGGGGTATAGATGAGGATGTTGTAGGGGTTGTGATTGTTTGAGGTATTTCAGATGGTACATTAAGAGGGGTTATCTTTCTTTCCGGCGATTCTTGGCGGCTCCCTGGCTTTAGGTTCCTCGTTCTCTTTCGTTTAGTTTTATTTTTCACTTCTGTGAAGGACGAGACCGGAATTTCCTCTTCAGTCAACAGCTCACTATCAGAGTTTAAATCTGGTGGTTTGGGATCAGGAGGTTTGTGTGGAATCATTTTGCCTACGTACTAAAAAAAGAAAGAGAAAAAAAAAAACGACACGAGGAAAAAAAATTTGAAGAGAGAAAAAACAAACTACCTTTGGATCTACGATGAAATCAACCACAAATATGTACACAATCTAAGTTAAAATACAATACGTATATGAATAATGGTAGTATGAACGGTTATTTGTTATATGATCTAAATTAAGATGAATTTAGTGTAAAAAAAGTTAGTATTTTTTTTAACCAAAAATGCACAACTTTCCCGGGCCGACGACCAGAGAGAATCCTCTTCAGTTCTCTCTAGACGCCGTTGACAAATTATTTTATTGACAGTTACCCTCCATAGAAAAAACCATAGACTCAAATTCTCGCTCTCTCTCTCTCTCTTTGAATAATGGCCGTGAACTCCTATATATGAAGGAATTCTCGCTCTCTAGCACAGATTGCATTAATAGATGGAACACTAGCAAATTGCTTACATAAATAATTCGTTAATTAACCTGTAATAAAATATATGTATAATATAAATGATAAATATCGATAGGAAATTAAATTTAAATCATTCACTCGCTCACATACATTTAACTATCATCTTACTGTAAATATTCATTTAGTTGTAAACTATGTAGTTTAGTTGTAAAATAGTTTAACTCCATAGTATCTCACTAGATAACAGTAGTCCTGGCCCGAGTTGCTTGATGTGCCGTGTCGCCCATATGAATAGAACTACCTAGATACTATGAAGCTGACATCACTCGACACTGGCGTATACTCCTCCATATATAGGAGTTCACGGCCATTATTCAAAGAGAGAGAGAGAGAGAGAGAGAGAGAGAGAGAATTCGTTTTATTCAGGTCAGAGATTCCAAGACCAAATGTGTTCAAGTAAAAATTAAATTATAAAGTTGCACTGAAAACAAATATTAAAAAAGAAGTTTATTTTTTTTAAATTTTTATTTGACATGAGGGATCGGGGAGATACTAAAAATATTTGAAATAATTTCCGGATAATTCAATATTTATTTAAATATGAGGTGTGGTGTAAATAAACATGATAAATCAATAAAATTACTCATGTTCATGCCATTATAATACGTAAAGAGTTGATAGAAAACAAATATGGAAGCCGCATAAAGTGAAGACTGATATCTCCTCCAAACACAATACTGTAACATTGAACCATGGCTATTCGCCCGTAAGTCACTAAGGAACAGTCCCTGAAAACAGTATCTTTACCTGTCACCAAATAATTCTGAATCTAAATTAACATAAATAATCAGTTTTATTTAGGTCAAATAGTCCAAGATCAAATGTGTTCAAGTAAAAATTAAATAAAAAAGTTGCACTGACAACAAATATTAAAATGTGTTTTTGTTTTAATTATGATTTATGACATGAGGGATCCCTGAGATATTGAAAGCCATCATTCACAAGTGTTTGGTGCAACTTCACATTTAAATAAGACACGAAATTTTTAAATTAATCCAGCGAGCCCATTTTTTAAAAATAGGTGTGAAGTTAAAAAACATGACGAATGCACACAATTATTCATGTTCATGCGATTATAAGATGTACAGACCTGATAGAAAACAAATACGGAAAGGAATAAAGTGAAGACCTGATCTCTCTGCCAACCACAATACTGAAACATTGTACCGTGACTATTCAAGTCAATAAATAACAATGTCTTTACCTGTCACTTAATAATTATTTACCGCAGACAAAGCTACTGAACCATGATTCTGTTATTACATCTTATGGAAATTGTTTATTAAAACATTGCTGATATTTATATATACACATTTATAGACATTTTCTTTGATAGTATATATTTCTTCTTTCCTTACGGTTCGTTGCAAAATAATCGTGAAGTGGTCAGAATGTGAAGTGGTCATCACCGTGAAGCAGTCAGAAGAAACCTCTAAATCGGTAACATAATCAACTGGCAAAAAAACGAAAATACAGAAGAAATAATAAAAATCAAAGCAATACCTAATTGACAATACAATTTGACAGGAATAACACTTTTCTTCCCGAATAATCGCCATGCACTCCTATATCTGATGGAGTATGCGCGGTGTCTTCATCTTCTTAAATAATAGCCATGACCTTCTACGTTTAGAGTATACACAAAATACGTGGTGTCTTCTTCTTGCATAATGGTCGTGAATTTCCTCTATATGGATGTATATACAACAATGCTGTCAAGGCGCGGTGTTAAATTAAGCGATGCTCTCTCTCTCTCTCTTTGAATAATGGCATTGTTACATATATTCCATAGAAAAAAATCATAGACGAAAATTCTTGCAGTCTAGCCGAGTTGCATTAGTAAATTAAATATTATTTCAGGGTTCACGGCCATAATTCAAGAAGAAAGGACTAGCACATTGCTAACATAAATAATTTATTTTATCTAGAGAGCACATTTAATGTAAGTAAACATTAAATTATAAAATTGCACTGAAAACAAATTTTACAATGGAAGGTGTTTGTTTTAATTATGATTTATGACTTGAGGGATCTCTGAGATACTAAAAATATTGAAAACATTTCATATTATGAATTCACAAGGATTGGGCGCCATTTCTTCTTTAAATGTGACCTGAAATTTTGAAATTACTTCGCAGAGGCCAATATGTTTTTTAATACAAGGTGTGATGTAAATGAACATGAGGAATGTAAAAAATTATTCATGTTCACAGCATTACAAGATGTACGGAGCAAGTAGACAACAAACATGGAAGCTGAATGAAATATAGATCTCTCTGCCAGCCCCTGCCTGATCTCTCTGCCAACCCTAATACTGTAATCATGGTTATTCGCCCGCAGGTCAATAAATAAACAATTCCTGTAAAAAACTGCGTCTTTGCCTGTCACCAAATAATTCTCTATCAGAGAAAAATCTATGCAACTAATTTAAATACAAGCTATATATTAAAGCATTGCTGGTATTTAATGTTATACATTTAAATAAATCATCCCAGTGGTTTTCTTCCTTTACAAAATTTCCAGCAAATTATCGACACAATAAGCGGACCACTTACACTGTCCACAATATTACTTCGTGGTCGCTATAAAATGATGGACCCAGATTAAAAGAAAAATCCCACTTCACCCGGCTGCCGTGCCGGGTGGATCATCCACCAGAAACTCACTCGTCACCCGGCTGCCGTGCCAGGTGGATTGGATCCACTTGAGAGCTGTGCCTAGACTGATCTACACTTCACCTGAGAGCTATACCTGCACCAGCGCCAAGCTGGTATTGAACTCCATGCGCTTTCTACCCGAACGTACGTTCAGTACCGCATGATCCGTTCAACTCGTCGAAAAAGTCATATGTGCGAGTAATAGTTCATCATAAAACAGTTCATCTTACAGCAGAAGCATATCGCTCCATTCTATTTCTAAGAAAAAAGTGTTGAAAAGCATGAACTTCTTACAAACTGATAAAGCAATCGGACCAGATGGGTTATTAGCCGACATTTACAAAGTCTGTGCGGAATACGTGTGTGATCCCATTTGCTACATAACATATAACTTGAGCATAAACACCGATACATTTCCTGTAAGCTGGAAGACAACTAGGGTCTGCCCTATTTTCAAATTGGGAGACCGTCTAGACTTTTGCAATTACAGACCTGAAGCTGTTCTCTCTACGCTTCCAGAATTTTCCAAACTGTACTATGCAACCAATTGAGCCATCAAGTAGCATCAAGACTTATTGGAAACCGGAGTGGCTTTTTGCCAAAACAATCAACTGTTACTAACCTTTTCTCTCTCACACAGCAGATTGCGTCAAATTTAGAAGAACTTTCCCAAACAGACGTAATATATACAAACTTCCAGAATCTAATTGGATTATTATCATCACACCTAAAAGAAAGATCTCAATACGTAACAAGTCTTCTGTGGAATTCATCGCTAGATCTGGTATACCACAAGGATCTAATTTAGGTCCCCTGCTATTCCTCATATTCAAAATTCCATAAGTCACTCGACATGTTTATTGTTCGATAACACTTGCCTTACTGTGCTAAAAAATCCCGCCAGCCACTTTGCTGGACTCTAAGTGTCCAAATGCTGAAAAATGTATGTTTTAAATTAAAATTATGCAAAATCTGCTAGGTTATTTGTTGTAATTAGCTATAAAAATCATTTTATTATGTATTAAAGCGTCGAATTATATAAAATAAGTGCAAGAAATTATAAAATAAGGGCTGAAACAGGGAGACATTACTAGAGGAATTTCGTTTGTACACTGACTCATACAGTGTGCACAGAACTCAGAATGCCCCTCTTTCTGCGCATGCGTACAAAGAGTTCCCAACCGTTTAATTTTTTCCATAAAATTATACAATAAAATGTAGCGTGACATTTTTTAGCCATAAAAATATAATTCGAATTAAGACAATAAATAACATATAAACAAAATATAAAATGAATACATAAATTCAAAAATAATAATATAAAAACAAACACGAAATTCAAATTAATAAAATATGCAATTTGGAAAATATAAACACTTTACAGAAAATTTTAAAATAGGACAAACATATTATCATAGTTTAATCCTGTGGAGAAAGTCTATCGCAATTGGGACACGAAATAACTTTTGTTTCTATTCTATTAAAGTCCATTCAAATCCATGTTTTGATGTAAATAATATTGTATTTCTTCGTCTTCTTCACTGGCCTCCATATCAGAATCTACTTCATCCTGTGCCTCGACAAAATCTTCTGATTCTAATATATTGCCTGTCGCCTCAAATTCAAAATCGCTATCGATATTTCCCGCCATTTCAATTATTATTTTTTTGAAAATGAAATAATAAAGAAAAATGTAAAAAATATATATTTATCATAAAAAGAGTAACGGTACAATAGAACATACCAGATAAAAAATAACATTTGTTGAAATGTATTTTCATCTCCTTTAACACATTTCTATATGCATCATACGAGCACTTCAGATGCGGATGTTTCATTATGAAATCTTGATGCATCAAAGTTATACTAATGTCACTTGGCAAGTAACGAATACGGGGAGCACACTCCTTTCTAGAATGAGAAATCGTAAGGTGAAAAAGTTCAATATTGGGGCTTTGTCTATTTTATTAGCTGCTGCTTGTGGACCTCGTGTATCTTTGAATATGGTTAATGAATAATATAGAGGCGTTTTCTTTTGTATCCTGTACAAAACAGAATCGTTTTTACCGTGATACCCCAAAGTTGTTAAAAAAAAACTTTAAAATGTGTTGCAGGGAATTTTGCTTATCTGTAAAAAAAACTTCATTTTAAATTTTGTTATGATAGCCTGTTTATTTACTGGTTTACGTTGGCAGTTAGCTAACATATGTATATGAATGTTGATCCTTCCCAGACATTTCCATTAATTACTGACGTATCATTTTTCAAGAACTATTATAAATTTTTATCAGACACTTCATTTAGCACACATTAGTATTGCAAGGGTCGGGTCCCGGTCCCGGAGAGGATGTGTTTTGCTTGTAATTGTTTAACAATAGCTGGTATTTTGAGTTTTCTTTTCCTTCCTGTACCTCATTTTGTCAGAGATGGAAGTGAATCTTGTAGAGAAGAGTCAGATCCTTCAACAATTTCAACATTCTCAATTGTTGCCCAATTATTATAATTATTACTGGGTTCAACAGTCTCTTTTTATGAATATTTATGTTTTTATAGCAGGTTGATGTTATGTTTTCAGCATGATTTTTCCAAGATAACCTGGAGTCGAATGCCATTCCGAGGAATTAGTGTGAACTGTGATTAAGAATACGAAAATTGTCAATACAATTATGAGTGGTAAGTAGTTGTCTTTTCCACGAAAACAAGACAATAGAACTTTTGAAGGGGAAACCATCTGATCCATGATTTTTGAGCTACTCGGTATGAAACTGAATAGTTTTCTGCTATTTTAAAACATTTATTGGACGATCAAACCACGATATCGTCCGCATATTATAATACGGCGGTATTGAGATGAACTGGGTGCGAAAGATCTGCCGTATAAATGTGATAAAAGAAGGGGGCTAAGGACTGCCCTTTGAGGAAGACCCCTCCAAACTGCTCACACCTCATCCACTGATAGACAGATAGAATGTTCTGATAAAAGATTAAATATGAGGTGTGTTTTTTTTTGAGCAGCATCTTTTGTTTTAAAATCGGTAAAATGACATTGTCATAAGCTGAAGTAATATCTAAGAAAGCGGCTATAAGGGGTTTTTGATAAGTAAATGCGGAATGAATATCAGTAGTGAGAATAGCTAAATTATCCATAGCACTGTAGGATTTACGGAAACCAATCTAGTTGTTGTATTGAGGCATAGAGAAAATGGGAGAATTAATTCCAATAGGCTTTATTGATGTTAAATTTTTTACAGATGGATTTAATGAATGGAGGATGAGGTGATGGAAATGAAATGATCATGGGAAGATGATCATTCCCGTCGGGATCAGGCTCTACATTTTTATTGTAATTTATTTTATCAAACACTGTTTATTCCACTTTTTGTAATGGTATAACCCTACCGGTTTCAAGGCTTTTACCTCATCTTCAGGGGAGCACAAACAAGACTAAATCCTGTTCGAACTGGCACCGATATACACACTTCAACGGTTTGGGATATTCAGGATGGGACCTGAGGGGTAAGGGAGGCATGGAACGATCTTGGTCAGCAGCGGAGAGATTCTGGGAATATATGTATTTACCAGATGTTCGGATCGATGTACTGACTTAGAAATTTCTAGGGCCTCTAATCTGTCCAATTTATTTCCGTTACTATTGATATGTAAGAATTTGGCATCATCGATAGAAAAAGTATGGTTTTCACAGTGACAATGATTAGCCATTTCATAATAAATTAGAAGATTTGTTAAGGCGGATTTGAGTTCACGAAATCTCTTTTCGAAGGATCTTCCCGTCTTTCCTATATGGAAATGATCACAGTCAGCATATAAAAGTTTATACACACAACTGTTGCTAGGTATTCCATTTTTCCTTTTCCCGTTAAATAAGAGTTTTCGGATATTAAAATTAGTGTAAAAAACTGGCTTTATGTGACTATTTTTGTTTATTTCGAATATGTTTTTTATAAATAGGACTTTGCTCCATTTAAAGGTATGCTTTAGTTGTCGTTATATATGTAATCTTTGTTGTTTTGTAAGTTTCTTTTTTGTTTTGTATTTGAAAAGTGAATCAATGAGGCTTCCACGATAGCCATTATTTGTAACATTTTTTTTATGGTTATTAATTCCTTTTTAAAATTGTCGTTGGTTAATGGGACACTGAATAATCTATGAAGCATACAATTAAAGGAGGCGGTGTCCTTTTTTTAATAGTTTTTTGTTTCCTCAATTCCTTGTAAAATTTCCAGAAAAAAAAAACACAATCATTGTCCACAGAAGCAGGTTTCTCTCCACTTTAAGTCCTTTCATGAGATTTAAAAAGGTATTCTTCGCAGCTGTAGTGCTTCTCTCAACTGTGAATCCTTTCATGAGATTTTAATTTATCTTTTCGTTAGAATGTCTTATCACATCGTCCACAGCTGTAAGGCTTCTCTCCACTATGAATCCTTTCATATTTTAAAATATTTTTTGTCAGAATGTCTTAACACATTGTCCACAGCCGTGAGGCTTTTCTCCACAATGATTCCTTCATGAGATTTTAAACTATCTATTCGTAAGAATGTCTTATCACATTGTCCACAGATGTAATGCTTATCTCCACTATGACTCCTTTCATGATATTTTAAAAGGCATTTTTGTGACAATGACTTATCCCATTGTCTGCTGCTGTAAGGTTTCTCTTCACTATGACTCCTTACATGAGATTTTAAATTATCTATTCGTGAGAATGTCTAATCACAATGTCCAGAGCTGCAAGGCTTTTCTCCATCTTTTCATGCGATTTCAACTGATCTTTGCGTGAGAATGTCTTATCATATTGTCCACAGCCGTTAGAATGTCTAATCACACTGTCCACAGCTCCACTATGAATCTTTCATGATATTTTAATTGGGTATTTCGCGAAAATATCTTTATACAATCATTGTCCACAGCAGCAAGGCTTCTCTCCACTATGAATCCTTTCATGAGATTTTAAAAGGTGTTTTTGTGAGAATTACTTATCACATTTCACATCTGTAAGGCTTCTCTCCACTATGACTCCCTTCATTATACTTCAAATCACCTATTCGTGAGACTGTCTAATCACATTGTCCACAGCTGTAAGGCTTCTCTCCAGTATGAATTACTTCATGAGATTTTAAAATATCTTTTCGTGAGAATGTCTTATCACCTTGTCCACAGCTGTAAGGCTTATCTCGACTATGAATTCTTTCGTGATATTTTAAGGTAGATTTTCGTAAAAATGTCTTATAATATTGTCCACAGCCGTAAGGCTTTTCTGCACAAAGATTCCTTTCATGAGATTTTAAACTATCTATTCGTGAGAATGTCTTATCACATTATCCACAGATGTTTGGCTTATCTCCACTATGAATCTTATCTTGAGATTGTAAAAGGCGTTTTTGTGAGAATAACTTATCACATTGTCCACAGATATAAAGCTTCCCTCCACTATGAATCCTTTCATGACATCTTAATTTATATTTTCGTGAGAATGTCTTATCAGATTGTCCACAGCTGTAAGGCTTCTCTCCACTATGAACCCTTCCATGATCTCTCAATTTATATTTTCGTGAGAATTTCTCATCACATTGCTCACAGCTATAAGACTACTATCCACTATGAATCCTTTCATGGGATTTTAAATTACATTTTTCTGAGAATATCTTATCACATTGTCCACAGCTGTAAGGTTTCTCTCCACTATGATGCCTTTCGTGAGATTTCAGATAACTTTTTCGTAAGAATGTCTTATCACATTGTCCACAGCTGTAAAGTTTCTCTCCCCTATGATCGCTTTCATGAGATTTTAAATTGTCTTTCCGTGAGAATGACTTATCACATTGTCCACAGCTGTAAGGCTTCTCTCCACTATAAATTATTTCATGAGTTTTCAAAGAATATTTTCGTGAGAATGACTTATCACATTGTCCACAGCTATAAGGCTTCTCTCCACTATGATGCCTTTCATGAGATTTCAAATGATCTTTTCTTGAGAATGTCTGTGAACAATTTCCACAACCATAGGAATTCTGTCCAGATGGTTTTTTTTTATAAATGTTGCTCATATCACCTGAATCTAAAAATATATGAAAATTACCAAAAAATCAGTTTTTTTTTCAATATAAGGGTTGAAAAGATAGATCTTAGTTTTTCTTGTAACAAAGCATTTATCAAATTTGAGTTTTTTAATTCTTATAACAATTAACTTGCATTGAATTGTTAACTTAGAAAAATATTGAGAGAGACAAAAATATTATTTGCGCTAAGTTGAATCCTATTTCAAACCAAATTTTAAAATTGTGTTAGCAATTTAATGAATAAACGAAAACTTATTCAGATTTCAATTGAAATATACTCACTCGTTATTGCATGCGTGTCAGAAACATCAACAGTCTCTGTGTTACTGTCCCGAGCACATTCCTTTTTTATATCCGCTTCCTGTATGTCCATAGCAATATCAGGTAATACTGGCGCAGTATCCTCTTCTACATTTTCTTCTTTTATGAAATAATCTGAACAAATTTCCAATTCTAAATCACAGGATTGCCTTTGTGAACTCATTACTGCGGTAATTTCTTTATTGAATGTATCATAAGATGGCTGGGCTTTAATATCTATGAAAAAAACATACAAGTTCAAATCTTCTGAAGTAATAAAACAAATAGATAATATTTTATCAACAACTTGAAACCTCGTTTCTTTCACTTTCTGTTAACAAGTCTGAACTGACAATAAGGCCAACACAGCACTCATAAAGCTATCTTATCTTAATATGGCATTGCTTATAGCTACTATAATGTGACTCAAAAAGATTATTAGGTTGAATGCTCAAGAAGATTGATGGTGCAGTTAATATATGTAATAGTTCCGAGTTAGGGGCAGAAGGAAAATAAGGGTGATGATTTGGTTCTCATCAGCAGAACTACTTTATATTTGAATTCGATCAAAATGAGGTATGCAACATAACAGAACATCAACATACCGTGATTAATCAACTTTTTACTTAGTATAATGGTTTAAATATTTTTCAAAATAAATATGTCAAAAACATTCTGGCCTAAAAGTACACACCACCTTATCCATGTCTGGTATCGAAAAGGTGGTGTGTAACTGTAGGTTAAACACCACTCATACAACATTAGTTAATTAGTTGATTGTCATATCTCACATATTTATTTTATTTTAACAAAATGAGTTTATTAAGTTTACTTGGGTCTGTGGGATTATCAACATGTCTGGAATCTGCGCTGATATCTTGCGCACATTCCTGTTTGATATCAGCCTCATGTACACTGATATCATACTGGGGGAACACTGCTGCAGTATCTCCATCTTTTGCCTTTTCTTCTTTCACCATTACATCTGCACTTTTGTGTAGCTGAGGATCCATCTATAACCTGGAAACATTCACAATAGTTTAACAATGAGTTAATAATACGTTTACCCTTTCACGTAGAGAAGCACTCAACTACTACCTTGATCATAAAGTTTTAGGACCGGCCACTGTGTGGCGCTGTCAGTCACCCGATCGGAATTGTTTTTTGTTAGGTTACCACATCTATCATTGACACTTCCCTTCTAATTTCAGCATCATAGCTTGACATTTGTAAAAGTTAAGCTGTACTGAGTACATCTACCTTTGTGCGTGTTTTCGATTTTTTACAAGTTTGAAAATGACATCAACGAGTTTGCATTAAATTTTGTGTGAAAAATGGATTGAACGGTTCGCAGACCTTGGAAATGATGGAGAAGTGTTTTTCGGTGGCACGAATGCTTCAGAAGTGGTCGTGAATCGGTCGAGGATGACGAACGCAGTGGCAGTCGAAAACTGATGAAAACATCGATAAAATCAAAGAAATGTTGTCCGAAAACCACAAATTTACCATCAGAGAGCTGGCAGAAGACTTGAACATCGCTTATGGATCCGCTCAAGACATTTTGGTTAGTGATTTGGGCCTTAGACGTGTCGCTGCAAAACTGGTGCCGAAAGACCTCAATTTCATGCAAAAAAAGGACCGCGTTGAAATCGCGAAAGACACGATTTCCATGAGTTTTTGACCAAAAACAACACGAAAACTATCCAGCAGCCTTTGAATTCACCTGGTCTGGCTCGCTGCGACTTTTTCCTGTTCAACCGACTTAAAAAACCGCTTCGCGGAATGCGTTACAGCACCCCAGAGGATGTCATGAAAAAATCGAAGACAGCTCTGATGGACATACCGAAAATTGAGTACCAGCGGTGTTTCGAGGATTGGATCAAGTGCGTTGCAATCGATGGGGAGTACTTTAAAGGGGACCATATCGATTTTGATTAATTAACTTGTATTTTCGATGTTATGAATAAAGTCCTAAAACTTTTTGATCAAGGTAGTATATTCAATGTCCGATATAAGTAAATGAAACCTTTCGTGACATGATAATCTTCTTTGTGATTTACAAGACACGACTGGCTTGTGCTACCCTGATGATGAGGTGTGCACCTTGAAACTGGTAGGGTTATACCATTACATAAAGTGGAATAAACAGCGTTTGATAAAACAAATTACAATGTCTTTAAACCTCCACAAATTTAATTCCCTAACTATAAATAATATATGTACCCTAGAGGATAAACCACGGAAGTCACTTTGCACCCTAGCGGATAAACGTCATATGCGTCATACATAAATTGTATGATGCAACGTCGTTTATACTCTGAGATAAAAAAGTGACTTCCGTGGTTTATCCTCTAGGGCAGTGCTTCTTAATTACTTTCATGTATTGGCCCCCTAAATCTGAAGTAATTAATTCTCCCCCCCCCCATTTTTTTTAGTTGAAGATTTATTTGGCAATAATTATTACAATTAAAATACACATATTTATATTCAACACAAAATTATAGGAACTTGCTTAAAAACTTTTTTTTAAATAAAAACTATTCTCACATGAAACAATTTAATACTCACATGAATATTTGTACTTTGTACTGAATATTTTCGCGACCCCCACGAGAAATCCCGCGGCTTCCAATTTGGGAAGCACTGCTCTAGGGTACATATATAATAATCTTTTTTGTCAGTGGTGTGTGTAGATTTGTTTTCCAGAGGTATTTTAAAAATATTTATGATGTATGAACACTAGACACAGCATTACACTACATCCAAAGCTTAATGTGTTACTGTCACATATCAGAAGATTTTTAAAGGTGTTTTGTAGTTTGTCTGGCCTTGGTCATTTTACTGCGGTTTTCATACCAAATATGTTTTTCTGAACATATGCAAATGCGGATTAGTACCTTATCTAATGGTCACAACCACTACCTTCCTATCGTTACACTCAACTTATATATACAATACTTAGTTTGTAATATTGTCAAAATCAACTGTCAAAATGAACTGAGTTAAAAGTATGCCTTTTTAAAACACAAAATGTCACTTTATCAAGCAGCGCACACTGATATACTATCACCGTGAAGCGGTCAGAATGAACCTCTAAATCAATACACGATCAACTCATAAAAACGAAAACATTGACAAAATAAACCGCATATTTTCAACACCTAATGGACAGGAATAACCCTATTTTTTTCTGAATAATGGCCATGCATTCCTATATCTGATGGAGTATACGCAGTGACTTCATCTTGGCCGTGAACGTAAGGTATGGAGTATGCGCCAGATACGCGGTGTCTTCTTCTTGAATAATGGCCGTGAATTCCTCTATACGATGGAATATACGCCAGTGTCAAGTGAAGATTGATCGACAGTTCTTCGTGAATATTTGCCGTGAACTCCTATATATGAAGGATAGACGCCATTGGCAAATTATTTTGGGTTACACTCCATAGAAAAAACCATAGACTCAAATTCTCGCTCTTTAGCACAGATTGCATTAGTGGATGGAACACTAGTAAATTGCTTACAAAAATACTTTGTTTTATTCAGGTCAGAGATTCAAAGATCAAATGTTTTTAAGTAAATATTAAATTATAGAGTTGCACTGACAAAAAAATTTAAAGAATTGTTTTTGCTTTAATTATGATTGAGGGATCGCCGAGATATTAAAAACATTGAAAACCATTATTCACAAGTGGAAGCTGAATGAAATGGAGACTTGATTCCTCTGCCAAACGCAATATTAAAACATCGTAGCATGACTATTCAAGTTAATAAATAACAATGTCTATACCTGTCACTAAGCGATTCTTTATCGCAGACAAAGCTACTGAACCATGATTATGTTATTACATCTTATGGAAATTATTTATTAAAACATTGCTGATATTTATAATTACACATTTATGGATATTTTCTTTGATAGTTAGCAATAATTTAAATTAGCAATGATTTAAATTAGCAATAATATTTTTAAATTACTTCCAGCGAGCCATATTTTTTAAATAAGTGGAATGTAAAAAACATAACAAATGTACACAATTATTCATGTTCATGCCATTAGAAGATGTACAGAGCTGATAGAAAACCAATACGGAAAGGAATAAAGTGACTTAACTCGTTTTACAAATCTTGTAAAACGAGTTAAGGAACATTTAAGATGCTTGAACAATAATAATTTTTCAGAGTTCGCTAACCACCTGATTGAAAACAACCATTCGTTCGATATTAATCGTGGTTTGCCAATTCTACATATAAACCGAGGGGGATTGCGGCTCGACAATTTGGAAATTCTCGAATTTAAAAATTGTATAAAATTACATTTAAATATCATCAACAACCAAACAAATTTCCATAATAGCCCTCTGCTTAATGTTTCCTATTTAAGATCTCCTCCACTGGATATTCAGACTTGTCCTGCCTTAAAGATTCACTTTCATTTTTCCCCGCCCCATTCACCATTGTATCACATCTCTCCCCACTTCTCTTCCCCTACCACATCCATCTTATATTATATTGTATTATTCACACTTATACAGAAACATATTTTTTAGCAATTTAGTTTATCTTCACCTGACGATGAAGATGGTAGTCTTCGAAACCTAAAATAAACCTGTGGTGAACACAACACATATAAAATAAGTTTTTATTTCCTTATTTTTCCTTTAACGTAAATAACAATGTCTTTACCTGTCACTAAATAATTCTTTACCGCAGACAAAGCTACTGAACCATGATTCTGTTATTACATCTTATGGAAATTATTTATTAAAACATTGCTGATATATATAATTACACATTTATAGACATTTTCTTTGATAGTATATATGTTTTTCCTTCCTTACGGTTCGTTATAAAATAATCGTGAAGCGGTCAGAATGTGAAGCGGCCATCACCGTGAAGCGGTCATCACCGTGATGCGGTCAGAATGAACCTCTAAATCGATAACGTAATCAACTGGCAAAAAAAAAAAAACGAAAAATATAAAAAAAAATAACAAAGCAATACCTAATTGACAGTACAATTTGACAAGACTAACACACTCTTCTTCCTGAATAATGACCATGCACTCCTATATCTGATGGAGTATGCGCGGTGTCTTCATCTTCTTAAATAATAGCCATGACCTTCTACGTTTAGAGTATACACAAAATACGTGGTGTCTTCTTCTTGAATAATGGTCGTGAATTCCTGTTTATGGATGAATATACGACAATGCTAAGTCAAGACGCGGTGTCAAATTATGCCATGTTTTCCATACAAAAAAAAACATAGACGCAAATTCTTGCTGTCTAGCCGAGAAGCATTTATAAAATATATACTATTTCAGTTCAGGGCCATAACTCAAGAAGAAAAAAGACCACTAGCTCATTGCTAACATAAATAATTTATTGTAACCAGAGAGCACATTTAATGTAAGTAAACATTAAATTATAAAGTTGCACTGAAAACAAATATAACAATAGAAGGCTTCTGTTTTAATTATGATTTATGACCTGAGGGATCCCCGAGATACTAGGAGTATTAATAACATTTCATGTTATGAATTCACGAGTATTTGGCACCATTTCTTATTTAAATGTGACCTAAAAAATTGAAATTACTTCGGAGAAGCCAATTTTTTTTTTTATATACGAGATGTGATGGCCCGTAGGGATAGCTGTCTCAAAATTCATATTTTTAAAAAGCTTAAAAGCCAAGTGTAGAAAATGAGCAAAACAGGAAAAATTAGAATTTGTTATCAAAATGTTAGAGGTCTCACTACCAAACTCCAAGAATTCCAGGAAAATGCGCTTTTGCAAAATGCGGATATAATAGCGCTCACAGAATCCTATTAATTATTTCACAATTGTAAGTTTTATTTGAATATAAAATACAAGAAACAGAAAGAATAATTTTTATTGTCATTAATATAATATTTTAATCATAATAGGTATATAATACATTCGAACACAAATCACTTATAATTATTATTGGTGGGAAGATTCTCCCAAAACATGATCCTATTTTTGGACATAACTTTGCCCAGTTTTTCTCTTATGGCTTTCTTCTTTTCTCCATTCACTCCGCAAGGTGCGGTACAGTAACATATAGGTGCATGCTTGAGGTTTAGCTATGCTAAGATAAGGTTTAGTTAAAAAGTTCATCTTGCACTCCGCGGAATCATTCTCAAATCAAGTTTTATATTTTAAAAATGTATTCCCTCTGAAGACTTTGACAATTAAGATGTCATTTATGTAAGGTCTGCGTGGGTTGATTTTTTTATTATTAATTTTATAATTGTATGATCCATCCTTCCACTTAAAGAAATCCAAATGATTTGTGGATTTTACTTCAGTCTTTCCTGAATTGACTATTGAAACTGCTTCATAAAAAACATTGTATGCCAGATGATTGAAACACAAATGTCCCAATCATCTGGCATATAATGTTTTTTTGAAGTGTGTAATGCTCACATTCTTCATGCCCCAATTTGTTGAAATGTATTTTCATCTCCTTGAACACATTTCTATATGCATCATACCAGCACTTCAGATGCGGATGTTTCATTATGAAATCTTGATGCATCAAAGTTATACTAATGTCACTTGGCAAGTAACAAATACGGGGAGCACGTTCCCTTCTAAAATGAGAAATCGTAGAGTGAAAAATTTCATTATGCGCAGAAATTGGGGCCTTGTCTATTTTATTAACTGCTGCATGTGGACCTCGTCCATCTTTGAATATGGTTAATGAATATAGAGGCGTTTTCTTTTGTATCTTGTACAAAACAGAATCGTTTTTACCATGATACTCCAAAGATGTTAAAAAAAAACTTACAAACGTGTTGCAGGGTATTTTGCTCATCTGTAAAAAAATACTTCATAGTGAATTTTTTATGATAGCCTGTTTATTTACTGGTTTACGTTGGCAGTTAGCTAACATATGTATATGAATGTTGATCCTTCCCAGACATTTCCATCAATTGCTGATGTATTATTTTTCTTCGATTATTATCAATAATTATTAGACACTTCATTTAGCACACATTAGTATGGCAAGGGTCGGGTCCCGGTCCCGCAGAGAATGTGTTTTGCTTGTAATTGTCTAACAATAGCTGTTATTTTGAGTTTTCTTTTCCTTTCTGTACCTCGTTTTGTCAGAGATGGAAGTGAATCTTGTAGAGATGAGTCAGATCCAGTTGCCCAATTAATATAATTATAACTGGGTTCAACATTATCTTTTTCTTCAACAGCATATAAACATTCCTATAAAATCAATTCAATTATTGGCTAAATCTGACATATAAAAATCTAAATTATTAATGAAGTACGAAGTACAGAACCCGGCGGTAAGTAATACACATAGTTTGTAGAGCGTCGCCTCTGTCGCACGATGCGCTAACAGTCCGGTATCATAGTCACGATGCGGTTAGTGCATCGTGCGGCAGAGACGACGCTCTACAAACGATGTGTATTACTTACTGCCAGGTACTGTAGCTAATTATAAACAAATATGTATGTGTATTACACACTCGTACCATTATTCCATCGGAATTTGCAGCACTTTGAACATTGCCTTGCCTTATTCGATAATGCCGATGCAAGGTGGAGAAACTTCTTCCCACGGCTCATAGTATAAGATAGAACAAATATTTTTTCAATAAAATGCTGCGCAAGACCAACTTACAAAACGTCAGTTAAGTAGTCAGGAAGTAACTTATTTGAGGTTATGTCAAAAATGTCGTGATTCATAAACAAAAAAGGATTAAAATGCGATTCATAAGCAAAAACGCAGCAAACTCATAGGCACTTGCTGTCTTTTTGCTAATGGATCACATTTTACTACTTTTCTCTTAGACAACCCTAGCATTTTATAAAATTGAAGAAGACATTATGTCGATTTATATATTGAAATAAATAGTTTACTGTATTTTTTGTTATGGATTATGGTTCAGAATTTGATATTGCCTCATAAGATACTTAGTTAAATTTCTGACTTTTTCCCGTTAGCTGCGTTTTAGCTTAAGAGTGCAGTATAGTCGATCGTTTTCACTAACCCACCATCAGTATACTACACACAGACTAGCATTAAACAGAATTTCTGAATTCAAAGATTTGCTGTCCAGCTAGGACCAGCATTGCCGCTCACCTCGAGCCGTCCTAGCATTATTCTCGGACTGACGCGGATACCCTACCTGAACCGACCCTATCGACCTACTGTATCGCTTCCATATTTAATAAAAAAATTTACTTGAGTTGTCATTGTCACCTTGAGCCCCTTGTACAAGCTCCTCCAGTCACGGTAGTAGTACCATAGAGACATTTAATTTTTCTATTACTGGGAGGTGGTATCAATATAATAAAAAAATCCAATTATTCAAACAGTTTTATTGATAATAAACATAACATTAATCCAGCCAGTGTCCAGGCTAGTGCATCAAAATACAGGTTATTAATTTATTAAACAGTAAAACCACAAAATTTAACCCCTAAAAAAACTATTTCAAAAGTTATGAAAAATAATAAAATTATTATTAAAAGATTAGGATAAATGATTCTTTTTTGAAAAGTGAGTTTCTCGCTGGGTTTGATTTAATAATGTAATTCCACAATGCCGTTTCAGTATTTCTCTTCACTGTGATTCCTTGCACAAGATATTAAATAACCTTTTTCTAAGGCTTCTCTCCACTATGAACCCTTCCATGATCTCTCAATTTATATTTTCGATAGAATGTCTTATCACATTGTCCACAGCTGTAAGGCTTCTCTCCACTATGAACCCTTCCATGATCTCTCAATTTATCTTTTCGTGAGTATGTCTTATCACATTGCTCACAGCTATAAGGCTTCTCTCCACTATGAATCCTTTCATGGGATTTTAAATTACCTTTTTCTGAGAATGATTTATCACATTGTCCACAGCTGTAAGGCTTCTCTCCACTATGAATTATTTCATGAGATTTCAAACAATATTTTCGTGAGAATGTCTTGTCACATTGTCCACAGCTGTAAGGTTTCTCTCCACTATGAATCCTTTCATGAGATTTTAAAACCCATTTTTGTGAGAATGTCTTATTACATTGTCCACAGCTGTAAGGTTTCTCTCCACTATGATGCCTTTCATGACGTTTCAAATTATCTTTTCTTGAGAATGATTTATCACACTGTCCACATCTGTAAGGTTTCTCTCCACTATGAATCCTTTCATGATTTCTTAATTTATCTTTTCGTGAGAATGTCTGTGAACAATTTCCACAACCATAGGAATTCTGTCCAGATGGATTATTTTTATAAATGTTGCTCATATCACCTGAATCTAAAAATATATAAAAATTAAGAAAAAATCTGTTTTTTTTTTTCAATATAAGGGTTGAAAATATAGATCTTAGTTCTTTTTGTAACAAAGCATTTATGAAATTTGAGTTTTTTGATTCTTACAACAATTAACTTGTATTGAATTGTTAACTTAGAAAAAAATTGAGGGAGACAAAAATATTATTTGCGCTAAGTTGAATCCTATTTCAAACCAAATTTTAAAATTGGGTTAACAATTTTATGAATAAACGAAAACTTATTCAGATTTCAATTGAAATATACTCACTCGTTATTGCATGCGTGTCAGAAACATCAACAGTCTCTGTGTTACTGTCTCGAGCACATTCCTTTTTTATATCCGCTTCCTCTATGTCTATAGCAAAATCAGGGAATACTGGCGCAGTATCCTCTTCTATATTTTCTTCTTTTATGAAATAATCTGAACAAATTTCCAATTCTAAATCACAGGATTGCCTTTGTGAACTCATTACTGAGGTAATTTCTTTATTGAATGTATCATAAGATGGCTGGGCTTTAATATCTATGAAAAAAACATACAAGTTCAAATCTTCTGAAGTAATAAAACAAATAGATAATATTTTATCAACAACTTGAAACCTCGTTTCTTTCACTTTCTGTTAATAAGTCTGAACTGACAATAAGGCCAACACAGCACTCATAAAGCTATCTTTTCTTAATATGGCATTGCTTATAGCTACTATAATGTGACTCAAGAAGATTATTAGGTTGAATGCTCAAGAAGATTGATGGTGCAGTTAATATATGTAATAGTGCAGAGTTAGGGGCAGAAGGAAAATAAGGGTGATGATTTGGTTCTCATCAGCAGAACTACTTTATATTTGAATTCGATCAAAATGAGGTATGCAACATAACAGAACATCAACATACCATGATAAATCAACTTTTTACTTAGTATAATGATTTAAACATTTTTCAAAATTAAAATGTCAAAAACATTCTGGCCTTAAAGTACACACCACCTTATCCATGCCTGGTATGGAATAGGTGGTGTGTACCTGTAGGTTAAACACCGCTCATTCAACATAAGTCAATTAATTGATTGTCATATCTCACATATTTATTTTATTTTAACAATATGAGTTTATTAAGTTTACTTGGGTCTGTGGGATTATCAACAACATGTCTGGAATCTGCACTGATATCCTGCGCACATTCCTGTTTGATATCTGCCTCATGTACACTGATATCATAGTGGGGGAACACTGCTGCAGTATCTCCATCTTTTGCCTTTTCTTCTTTCACCATTACATCTGCACTTTTGTGTAGCTGAGGATCCATCTATAACCTGGAAACATTCACAATAGTTTAACAATGAGTTAATAATACGTTTACCCTTTCACGTAGAGAAGCACTCAACTACTACCTTGATCATAAAGTTTTAGGACCGGCCACTGTGTGGCGCTGTCAGTCACCCGATTGGAATTGTTTTTTGTTAGGTTACCACATCTATCATTGACACTTCCCTTCTAATTTCAGCATCATAGCTTGACATTTGTAAAAGTTAAGCTGTACTGAGTACATCTACCTTTGTGCGTGTTTTCGATTTTTTACAAGTTTGAAAATGACATCAACGAGTTTGCATTAAATTTTATGTGAAAAATGGATTGAACGGTTCGCAGACCTTGGAAATGATGGAGAAGTGTTTTTCGGTGGCACGAATGCTTCAGAAGTGGTCGTGAATCGGTCGAGGATGACGAACGCAGTGGCAGTCGAAAACTGATGAAAACATCGATAAAATCAAAGAAATGTTGTCCGAAAACCACAAATTTACCATCAGAGAGCTGGCAGAAGACTTGAACATCGCTTATGGATCCGCTCAAGACATTTTGGTTAGTGATTTGGGCCTTAGACGTGTCGCTGCAAAACTGGTGCCGAAAGACCTCAATTTCATGCAAAAAAAGGACCGCGTTGAAATCGCGAAAGACACGATTTCCATGAGTTTTTGACCAAAAACAACACGAAAACTATCCAGCAGCCTTTGAATTCACCTGGTCTGACTCGCTGCGACTTTTTCCTGTTCAACCGACTTAAAAAACCGCTTCGCGGAATGCGTTACAGCACCCCAGAGGATGTCATGAAAAAATCGAAGACAGCTCTGATGGACATACCGAAAATTGAGTACCAGCGGTGTTTCGAGGATTGGATCAAGTGCGTTGCAATCGATGGGGAGTACTTTAAAGGGGACCATATCGATTTTGATTAATTAACTTGTATTTTCGATGTTATGAATAAAGTCCTAAAACTTTTTGATCAAGGTAGTATATTCAATGTCCGATATAAGTAAATGAAACCTTTCGTGACATGATAATCTTCTTTGTGATTTACAAGACACGACTGGCTTGTAAATCACCCTGATGATGAGGTGTGCACCTTGAAACTGGTAGGGTTATACCATTACATAAAGTGGAATAAACAGCGTTTGATAAAACAAATTACAATGTCTTTAAACCTCCACAAATTTAATTCCCTAACTATAAATAATATATGTACCCTAGAGGATAAACCACGGAAGTCACTTTGCACCCTAGCGGATAAACGTCATATGCGTCATACATAAATTGTATGATGCAACGTCGTTTATACTCTGAGATAAAAAAGTGACTCCCGTGGTTTATCCTCTAGGGCAGTACTTCCCAATTACTTTCATGTAACGGCCCCCTAAATCTGAAGTAATTAATTCTCCCCCCCCCCCCATTTTTTTTAGTTGAAGATTTATTTGGCAATAATTATTACAATTAAAATACACATATTAATATTCAACACAAAATTATAGGAACTTGCTTAAAAACTTTTTTTTAAATAAAAACTATTCTCACATGGAACAATTTAATACTCACATGAATATTTGTACTTTGTACTGAATATTATCGCGACCCCCACGAGAAATCCCGCGGCTTCCAATTTGGGAAGCACTGCTCTAGGGTACAGATATAATAATCTTTTTTGTCAGTGGTGTGTGTAGATTTGTTTTCCAGAGGTATTTTAAAAATATTTATGATGTATGAACACTAGACACAGCATTACACTACATCCAAAGCTTAATGTGTTACTGTCACATATCAGAAGAATTTTAAAGGTGTTTTGTAGTTTGTCTGGCCTTGGTCATTTTACTGCGGTTTTCATACCAAATATGTTTTTCTGAACATATGCAAATGCGGAGTAGTACCTTATCTAATGGTCACAACCACTACCTTCCTATCGTTACACTCAACTTATATATACAATACTTAGTTTGTAATATTGTCATTGGTCAATTATACCAAATTCAAACACAGATCTAAATACCCTTTGAGGGTGTCTTCTATCTTAATGGTGCTATATACATTGTTTATAACAATAACAACAGAGTTACAATTTAACAGATGGCATAGTATTTGTTCACAGTATAAAACAATAATTAAAAACACAAAGTACAACAATTCAATCAAGTAAATTGTCCAATGCTGTAAAGCCGAAAAGGAATATATACAGTGACGGTGAAGTGAAAATGACACACAACATTAATGCAGAAGCTACTGCGTGACGCGAGGATTCTAATTTAGAAAGTCGTCCAATTGAAGTAAAACAAGTCCACAAGTGCAAGATAGGTACTTGCAATGTTAGAATCATTTATCTTTATTTCACAGATTTTTAAAGTCTCAAGAAGTGGTGGACTGCCTACCGGGTGGGCAGGTTTGCGATTCCACTGAAGAAGGGTGGTTAGTATTTGTTTTTATACAGGCGTTATGTGTGTCTCTTCGCTGAATGATGTTATTGTTAAAACAGGAAGAAGTTATCTGGTGTGGAAGGATTGTCTTGTCCACTCAGAGAGCTCGCAGCATTCTCAAGAAAGAAGTTAATTCTCTGTAATGGGAAAAAAGCAAATCTGGCAAGGAAGATATTAGTGAACAGCATTTTTTTCCATTCAATCTAGTCCTGTCATCCTGAAAATAGAGAGGATCTTCATGCAGCTATTCACTGATTCAAATTAACTTTGAATGGAATATATATATATTTTTTAAATAACATAAAAATGTAATTTTTCGTATAAGGTAAGTAGATTTTGAACCAAACAACTTGATTTTATTGTAAAAGAACTAATATAATTTATGGTAAAAAGTGTCAAACCTCTATTGTACTGATGTAACGCTATCCCAGCAGATCAACTGTCAAAATGAACTGAGTTAAAAGTATGCCTTTTTAAAACACAAAATGTCACTTTATCAAGCAGCGCACACTGATATACTATCACCGTGAAGCGGTCAGAGTGAACCTCTAAATCAATACACGATCAACTCATAAAAACGAAAACATTGACAAAATAAACCGCATATTTTCAACACCTAATGGACAGGAATAACCCTATTTTTTTCTGAATAATGGCCATGCATTCCTATATCTGATGGAGTATACGCAGTGACTTCATCTTGGCCGTGAACGTAAGGTATGGAGTATGCGCCAGATACGCGGTGTCTTCTTCTTGAATAATGGCCGTGAATTCCTCTATACGATGGAATATACGCCAGTGTCAAGTGAAGATTGATCGACAGTTCTTCGTGAATATTTGCCGTGAACTCCTATATATGAAGGATAGACGCCATTGGCAAATTATTTTGGGTTACACTCCATAGAAAAAACCATAGACTCAAATTCTCGCTCTTTAGCACAGATTGCATTAGTGGATGGAACACTAGTAAATTGCTTACAAAAATACTTTGTTTTATTCAGGTCAGAGATTCAAAGATCAAATGTTTTTAAGTAAATATTAAATTATAGAGTTGCACTGACAAAAAAAATTTAAAGAATTGTTTTTGCTTTAATTATGATTGAGGGATCGCCGAGATATTAAAAACATTGAAAACCATTATTCACAAGTGGAAGCTGAATGAAATGGAGACTTGATTCCTCTGCCAAACGCAATATTAAAACATCGTAGCATGACTATTCAAGTTAATAAATAACAATGTCTATACCTGTCACTAAGCGATTCTTTATCGCAGACAAAGCTACTGAACCATGATTCTGTTATTACATCTTATGGAAATTATTTATTAAAACATTGCTGATATTTATAATTACACATTTATGGATATTTTCTTTGATAGTAAACAATAATTTAAATTATGATTTAAATTAGCAATAATATTTTTAATGATTTAAATTAGCAATAATATTTTTAAATTACTTCCAGCGAGCCATATTTTTTAAATAAGTGGAATGTAAAAAACATAACAAATGTACACAATTATTCATGTTCATGCCATTAGAAGATGTACAGAGCTGATAGAAAACCAATACGGAAAGGAATAAAGTGACTTAACTCGTTTTACAAGTCTTGTAAAACGAGTTAAGGAACATTTAAGATGCCTGAACAATAATAATTTTTCAGAGTTCGCTAACCACCTGATTGAAAACAACCATTCGTTCGATATTAATCGTGGTTTGCCAATTCTACATATAAACCGAGGGTTTATACTACATATAAATTCTCGAATTTAAAAATTGTATAAAATTACATTTAAATATCATCAACAACCAAACAAATTTCCATAATAGCCCTCTGCTTAATGTTTCCTATTTAAGATCTCCTCCACTGGATATTCAGACTTGTCCTGCCTTAAAGATTCACTTTCATTTTCCCCCGCCCCATTCACCATTGTATCACATCTCTCCCCACTTCTCTTCCCCTACCACATCCATCTTATATTATATTGTATTATTCACACTTATACAGAAACATATTTTTTAGCAATTTAGTTTATCTTCACCTGACGATGAAGACGGTAGTCTTCGAAACCTAAAATAAACCTGTGGTGAACACAACACATATAAAATAAGTTTTTATTTCCTTATTTTTCCTTTAACGTAAATAACAATGTCTTTACCTGTCACTAAATAATTCTTTACCGCAGACAAAGCTACTGAACCATGATTCTGTTATTACATCTTATGGAAATTGTTTATTAAAACATTGCTGATATTTATAATTACACATTTATAGACATTTTCTTTGATAGTATATATGTTTTTCCTTCCTTACGGTTCGTTATAAAATAATCGTGAAGCGGTCAGAATGTGAAGCGGCCATCACCGTGAAGCGGTCATCACCGTGATGCGGTCAGAATGAACTTCTAAATCGATAACGTAATCAACTGGCAAAAAAAAAAAAACGAAAAATATAAAAAAAAAATAACAAAGCAATACCTAATTGACAGTACAATTTGACAAGACTAACACACTCTTCTTCCTGAATAATGACCATGCTCTCCTATATCTGATGGAGTATGCGCGGTGTCTTCATCTTCTTAAATAATAGCCATGACCTTCTACGTTTAGAGTATACACAAAATACGTGGTGTCTTCTTCTTGAATAATGGTCGTGAATTCCTGTTTATGGATGAATATACGACAATGCTAAGTCAAGACGCGGTGTCAAATTATGCCATGTTTTCCATACAAAAAAAAACATAGACGCAAATTCTTGCTGTCTAGCCGAGAAGCATTAATAAAATAAATACTATTTCAGTTCAGGGCCATAACTCAAGAAGAAAAAAGACCACTAGCTCATTGCTAACATAAATAATTTATTGTAACCAGAGAGCACATTTAATGTAAGTAAACATTAAATTATAAAGTTGCACTGAAAACAAATATAACAATAGAAGGCTTCTGTTTTAATTATGATTTATGACCTGAGGGATCCCCGAGATACTAGGAGTATTAATAACATTTCATGTTATGAATTCACGAGTATTTGGCACCATTTCTTATTTAAATGTGACCTGAAAAATTGAAATTACTTCGGAGAAGCCAATTTTTTTTTATATACGAGATGTGATGGCCCGTAGTCTCAAAATTCATATTTTTAAAAAGCTTAAAAGCCAAGTGTAGAAAATGAGCTAAACAGGAAAAATTAGAATTTGTTATCAAAATGTTAGAGGTCTCACTACCAAACTCCAAGAATTCCAGGAAAATGCGCTTTTGCAAAATGCGGATGTAATAGCGCTCACAGAATCCTATTAATTATTTCACAATTGTAAGTTTTATTTGAATATAAAATACAAGAAACAGAAAGAATAATTTTTATTGTCATTAATATAATATTTCAATCATAATAGGTATATAATACATTCGAACACAAATCAATTATAATTATTATTGGTGGGAAGATTCTCCCAAAACATGATCCTATTTTTGGGCATAACTTTGCCCAGCTTTTCTATTATGGCTTTCTTCTTTTCTCCATTCACTCCGCAAGGTGCGGTACAGTAACATATAGGTGCATGCTTGAGGTTTAGCTATGCTAAGATAAGGTTTAGTTAAAAAGTTTATCTTGCACTCCGCGGAATCATTCTCAAATCAAGTTTTATATTTTAAAAATGTATTCCCTCTGAAGGCTTTGACAATTAAGATGTCCTTTATGTAAGGTCTGCGTGGGTTGACTTTTTTATTATTAATTTTATAATTGTATGATCCATCCTTCCACTTAAAGAAATCCAAATGATTTGTGGATTTTACTTCAGTCTTTCCTGAATTGACTATTGAAACTGCTTCATAAAAAAAACCTTGTATGCCAGATGATTGAAACACAAATGTCCCAATCATCTGGCATATAATGTTTTTTTGAAGTGTGTAATGCTCACATTCTTCATGCCCCAATTTGTTGAAATGTATTTTCATCTCCTTGAACACATTTCTATATGCATCATACGAGCACTTCAGATGCGGATGTTTCATTATGAAATCTTGATGCATCAAAGTTATACTAATGTCACTTGGCAAGTAACAAATACGGGGAGCACGTTCCCTTCTAAAATGAGAAATCGTAGGGTGAAAAATTTCAATATGCGCAGAAATTGGGGCCTTGTCTATTTTATTAACTGCTGCTTGTGGACCTCGTCCATCTTTGAATATGATTAATGAATATAGAGGCGTTTTCTTTTGTAACCTGTACAAAAAACAGAATCGTTTTTACCATGATACTCCAAAGATGTTAAAAAAAAACTTACAAATGTGTTGCAGGGTATTTTGCTCATCTGTAAAAAAATACTTCATAGTGAATTTTTTATGATAGCCTGTTTATTTACTGGTTTACGTTGGCAGTTAGCTAACATATGTATATGAATGTTGATCCTTCCCAGACATTTCCATAAATTGCTGATGTATTATTTTTCTTCGATTATTATCAATAATTGTTAGACACTTCATTTAGCACACATTAGTATCGCAAGGGTCGGGTCCCGGTCCCGCAGAGGATGTGTTTTGCTTGTAATTGTCTAACAATAGCTGTTATTTTGAGTTTTCTTTTCCTTCCTGTACCTCATTTTGTCAGAGATGGAAGTGAATCTTGTAGAGAAGAGTCAGATCCTTCAACAATTTCAACATTCTCAATTGTTGCCCAATTATTATAATTATTACTGGGTTCAACATTCTCTTTTTCTTCAACAGCATATAAACATTCCTATAAAATCAATTCAATTATTGGCTAAATCTGACATATAAAAATCTAAATTATTAATGAAGTACGAAGTACAGAACCCGGCGGTAAGTAATACACATAGTTTGTAGAGCGTCGCCTCTGTCGCACGATGCGCTAACAGTCCGGTATCATAGTCACGATGCGGTTAGTGCATCGTGCGGCAGAGACGACGGTCTACAAACGATGTGTATTACTTACTGTCAGGTACTGTAGCTAATTATAAACAAATATGTATGTGTATTACACACTCGTACCATTATTCCATCTGAATTTGCAGCACTTTGAACATTGCCTTGCCTTATTCGATAATGCCGATGCAAGGTGGAGAAACTTCTTCCCACGGCTCATAGTATAAGATAGAACAAATATTTTTTCAATAAAATGCTGCGCAAGACCAACTTACAAAACGTCAGTTAAGTAGTCAGGAAGTAACTTATTTGAGGTTATGTCAAAAATGTCGTGATTCATAAACAAAAAAGGATTGGAAGGAGGATGCGATTCATAAGCAAAAACGCAGCAAACGCATAGGCACTTGCTGTCTTTTTGCTAATGGATCACATTTTACTACTTTTCTCTTAGACAACCCTAGCATTTTATAAAATTGAAGAAGACATTATGTCGATTTATATATTGAAATAAATAGTTTACTGTATTTTTTGTTATAGATTATGGTTCAGAATTTGATATTGCCTCATAAGATACTTAGTTAAATTTCTGACTTTTTCCCGTAAGCTGCGTTTTAGCTTAAGAGTGCAGTATAGTCGATCGTTTTCACTAACCCACCATCAGTATACTATACACAGACTAGCATTAAACAGAATTTCTGAATTCAAAGATTTGCTGTCCAGCTAGGACCAGCATTGCCGCTCACCTCGAGCCGTCCTAGCATTATTCTCGGACTGACGCGGATACCCTACCTGAACCAACCCTATCGACCTACTGTATCGCTTCCATATTTAATAAAAAAATTTACTTCAGTTGTCATTATCACCTTCAACCCCTTGTATACGCTCCTCCAGTCACGGTAGTAGTACCATAGAGACATTTAATTTTTCTATTACTGGGAGGTGGTATCAATTTAATAAAAAAATCCAATAATTCACGCAGTTTTATTGATAATAAACATAACATTAATCCAGCCAGTGTCCAGGCTAGTGCATCAAAATACAGGTTATTAATTTATTAAACAGTAAAACCACAAAATTTAACACCTAAAAAACTATTTCAAAAGTTATGAAAAATAATAAAATTATTATTAAAAGATTAGGATAAATGATTCTTTTTTGAAAAGTGAGTTTCTCGCTGGCTTTGATTTAATAATGTAATTCCACAATGCCGTTTCAGTATTTCTCTTCACTGTGATTCCTTGCACAAGATATTAAATAACCTTTTTCTAAGAATGTCTTCCCACAATTCCCACAGCTTTAAGTGCTCTTATCCACTATGAATCCTTAACTTCTATTGAGACTGCTTCCCACACTGTCCACAGCTGTCAAGTTTCTCCAGCATGAATCCTTTAATGGAATATTAAGTCATTTTTTTAATAAATATTCTCGCACAATTCATACAACTGTAGGGCTTCTCTCCAATATGAATCCTCAAGTGGCGAATTAAATTTGCATTATCATCTAATGTCTTTACACAATTTTCACAGTTGTAGGGCTTCTCTCAACTGTGAATCCTTTCATGAGACTTAAATTTATCTTTTTGTGAGAATGTCTTATCGCATTGTCCACAGCTGTAAGGCTTCTCTCCACTATGAATCCTTTCATGATTTTTTAAATAACTTTTTTGTGAGAATGTCTTATCACATTGTCCACATCTGTAAGACTTCTCTTCACTATGAAGCTTTTCGTGAGATTTTAAAAGGCATTTATGTGAGAATCTCTTATCACATTGTCCACAGCTGTAAGGCTTCTCTCCACTATGACTCCTTTCATGATAATCTAAATGGCGTTTTTGTGAGAATGTCTTATCACATTGTCCACAGCTGTAAGGCTTCTCTTCACTATGAATCCTTTCATGAGATTTTAAATTACATTTTACTGAGAATGTCTTATCACATTTTTCACAGCTGTAAGACTTCTCTCCACTATGAATCCTTTCATGAGATTTTAAGAGGCATTTTTGCGAGAATGTTTTATCACATTGTCCACAGCTGTAAGGCTTTTCTCCACTATGAATCTTTTCATGAGATTTCAACTGATCTTTTCGTGAGAATGTCGTATCACATTGTCCACAGCTGTAAGGCTTTTCTCCACTATGAATCCTTTCATGATCTCTTAATTTATCTTTTCGTGAGAATGTCTGTGAACAATTTCCACAACCATAGGAATTCTGTCCAGATGGATTATTTTTATAAATGTTGCTCATATCACCTGAATCTAAAAATATATGAAAATTAAGAAAAAATTTCTGATTTATATATACTTTTGAATATAATAAAAAGGGTTGAAAAGATAGATCTTAGTTCATTTTGTAATAAAGAATTTCTCAAATTTGAGCTCTTTGATTCATACAACAATTAACTTGTATTGAATTGTTAACTTAGAAAAAAATTGACAGGGGTAAGATAAAAATATTTTAACTTTATCATTTATGCTAAGGCTTAATTTGAATCCTATTTCAAACCAAATAAAAAAAAATTGTGTTAAGATTTTAATGAATAAGCGGAAACTTATTCAGATTACAATTAAAATAATTATACTTACTCGTTATTGCATGCGTGTCAGAAACATCAGCAGTCTCTGTGTTACTGTCCTGAGCAAATTCTTTTTTTATATCCGCTTCCTGTATGTCCATAGCAATATCAGGTAATGCTGGCGCAGTATCCTCTTCTACATTTTCTTCTTTTATGACAAAATCTGAACAAATTTCCAATTCCACATCATAGGATTGCCTTTGTGAACTCATTACTGAGGTAATTTCTTTATTGAATGTATCATAAGATGGCTGGGCTTTAATATCTATGAAAAAAACATACAAGTTCAAATCTTCTGAAGTAATAAAACAAATAGATAATATAATATCAACAACTTGAAACCTCGTTTCTTTCACTTTCTGTTAATAAGTCCGAACTGACAATAAGGTCAACACAGCACTCATAGAGCTACCTTATCTTAATATGGCATGGCTTTTTAGCTACTATTATGTGACTCAAGAAGATTATTAGGTCGAATACTCAAGAAGATTGATGGTGCAGTTAATATATGTAATTGTGCAGAGTTAGGGACAGAAGGAAAATAAGTGTGATGATTTGGTTCTCATCAGCAGAACTACCTTATATTTGAATTCGATCAAAATTAGGTATACAACATAACAGAACATCAACATGCAGTGACTAATCAACTTTTTACTTATTATAATGATTTAAATATTTTTCTAAATAAAAATATCAAAAACATTCTGGCCTAAAAGCACACACCACCTTATCCATGCCTGGTATGGAATAGGTGGTGTGTACCTGTAGGTTTAACAGCACTCATACAACAAAAGGTCATTGACTGTCATATCTCACATTTTTATTTTATTTTAACAATACTAGTTTATTAAGTTTACTTGGATCTGTGGGATTATCAACAACATATCTGGAATCTGCACTGATATCTTGCGCACATTCCTGTTTGATATCTGCCTCATGTACACTGATATCATACTGCAGGAACACTGCTGCAGTATCTCCAACTTTTGCCTTTTCTTCTTTCACCATTACATCTGCACTTTTGTGTAGCTGAGGATCCATCTATAACCTGGAAACATTCACAATAGTTTAACAATGAGTTTATAATATGTTTAGGCTTTCACATAGGAAAGCATAAAACTATATTCAATGCCAGATATTAGTAAATGAAACCTTTCCTGAGATGATAATCTTCTTTGTTATTTAACAAGACATGATTTGCTTGTGCTTCCCTGATGACGAGGAGAAAACCTTGAAACCGGTAGGGTTATACCCTTATATAAAGTGGAATAAACACTAAACACATGTTACTGTCACACATCAGTAAATTTTTAAAGGTGTTTTTGTAGTTTGTCTGGCCTTGATAATTTTACTGTGGTTTTTATACCAAATATGTTTCTTTGAACAAATGCAAATGCAGAGTAGTACCATATCTAATGATCACAACCACGACCTTCCTATTGTTACACTCAACTTATATATACTTAGTTTGTAATATTCTCATTGGCCAATAATATCAAATTCAAATATAGAGTTAGATACCCCTTGAGGGTGTCCGCTATCTAAATGGTGCTATATACATTGTCCTTTTATAACAATAAGAACAGAGTTACAATATAACATATGGCATAGTATTTGTTCACAATATAAAACAATAATTAAAATCATACAATACAAAAATTCAATCACGTAATTTGCCCAATGCTGCAAAGCCGAAAATAAAAACATACAGTGATGGTGAAGTGTAAATGAAACACAACATTAATGCAGAAGCTACTGTGTGACGTGAGGATTCTAATTTAGAAAGTCGTCCAATTGAAGTAAAACAAGTCCACAAACGCAAGGTAGGTACTTGCAATGTTAGAATAATTTATTTTTATTTCACAGATTACCAAAAAAATGGAAATAAATTTGTCATTGTCGAAATTAACCTTTTTAGTGACAATTTACAAGTCTCAAGGAGTGGTGGACTGCCTACAGGTGGGGCGGGTTTGCTTTTCCATTGAATAAGGGTGGTAAGTATTTGTTTTTATACAGGCGTTATGTGTGCCTCTTTGCTGAATGATGTTATTGTTAAAACAGGAAGAAGTTATCTGGTGTGGAAGGATTTCTTAAGTTGTCGTGAGGAAATTGTCTTCCCCACTCAGAGAGCTCGCAGCATTCCCAAGAAAGAAATAAATTCTCTGTAATGGGAGAAATCTAGCAAGGAAGATATTAGTGAACAACAATTTTTTTCCATTCAATCTAGTCCTTTCCACTGCTTCAAATTAATTTAAAATGAAAAATGTTTGAGAAAATATATTTTTGTTAGATTTGTACCGGATTTGGTTCTAAATATCATAAAAAAGTAATTTTTCATATAGAGTAAGTAGAGTTTGAACCGAACTTGATTTTATAGTAAAAAAGCTAATATAGTTTATTTAAAAAAGTGTAAAACCTCTATTGTACTGATGTAACGCTATCCCAGCAGATCAACTGTCAAAATGAACTGAGGTAAAAGTATGCCTTTTTAAAACACAAAATGTCACTTTATCAAGCAGCGCACACTGATATACTATCACCGTGAAGCGGTCAGAATGAACCTCTAAATCAATAACATGATCAACTCACAAAAACGAAAACATTGAAAAAATAAATCGTAAAATTTTAAAACCTAATGCACAGGAATAACACTATTCTTTCTGAATAATGGCCATGCATTCCTATATCTGATGGAGTATACGCAGTGACTTCATCTTGGCCGTGAACGCAAGGTATGGAGTATTCGCCAGATACTTGGTGTCTTATTTTTGAATGAAGGTCGTGAATTCCTCTACATGAAGGAATATACGCCAGTGTCAAGTGATGCTTTATTGACAGTTCTTCTTCTCGAATAATGCCCGTAAACTCTTATATATGAAGGCTATACGCTATTGTTAAATTATGTTTTGACAGTTTCACTCCATAGAAAAATTGTCTTAATAGATGGAACACTAAATAGTAAATTGTTTACATAAATAATTAGTTATATTCAGATCAGATTCTAAATTCAAATGTGTTCAAGTAAAAATTAAATTAAAAAGTTGCACGGAATATAAATATTAAAATAGGTGTTTTTGTTTTAATTATGATTTATGACATGACGGATCCCTGAGATACTAAAAACCCTGAAAACGACCATTCACTAGTGTTTGGTGCAATTTCACATTTAATTTAGCAATAACATTTTTAAATTACTTACAGCGAGTCATATTTTTTAAATGAGTGGAATGTAAAAAACATTACAAATGTACACAATTATTCGTGATCATGCTGGTAGAAGATTTACAGAGCTGATAGAAAACCAATACGGAAAGGAATAAAGTGAAGTCTTGGAAAAGGAGTTAAAGAGGAATATTTAAGATCCCTGAACAACAATAATTTTTCAGAGTTCGCTAACCACCTAATTGAAGACAACCATTCGTTCAATATTAATCGTGGTTTGCCAATTCTACACATAAACTGAGGGGGATTGCGGCTCGACAATTTGGAAATTCTCGAAATTAAAATTTGTATAAAATTACATTTAAATATCATCAACAACCAAACAAATTTCCATAACAGCCCTCTGCTTAATGTTTCCTATTCAAAATCTCCTCCACTGGATATTCAGACTTGTCCTGCCTTAATAATTCACTTTCATTTTTCCCCGCCCCATTCACCATTGTATCAAATCTCTCCCCACTTCTCGGAAACTGGTTGTAAACCTAAAATAAACCTGTGGTGAACACAAAAATATAAAATAAGTTTTTTATTTCCTTATTTTTCCTTTTACGTAAATAACAATGTCTTAACCTGTCACTAAATAACTCTATCGCAGACAAAGCTACTGAACCATGATTCTGTTATTACATCTTATGGAAATTGTTTAATAAAACATTGCTGATATTTATAATTAAACATTTATAGACATTTTCTTTGATAGTGTCACTAAATAATTCTTTACCGCAGACAAAGCTACTGAACCATGATTCTGTTATTACATCTTATGGAAATTGTTTATTGAAACATTGCTGATATTTATATATACACATTTATAGACATTTTATTTGATAGTTTATTTTTTTTTCCTTCCTTACGGTTTGTTTTAAAATAATCGTGAAGCGGTCATCACCGTGAAGCGGTCATCACCGTCAAGCGGCCATCACCGTGAAGCGGCCATCACCGTGAAGCGGTCATCACCGTGAAGCGGTCAGAATGAACCTCTAAATCGATAACGTAATCAACTGGCAAGATCTCAACACGTAACAAGTCTTCTGTGGAATTCACCGCAAGATCTGGTGTACTACAAGGATCTTATTTAGGTTTTGTTGTTATTAATATAACATTTTAATCATAATAGGTATATAATACATTCGAACACAAATCAATTATAATTATTATTGTGATTCCTTGCACAAGATATTAAATAACCTTTTTCTAAGGCTTCTCTCCACTATGAACCCTTCCATGATCTCTCAATTTATATTTTCGTGAGAATGTCTTATCACATTGTCCACAGCTGTAAGGCTTCTCTCCACTATGAATCCTTTCATGGGATTTTAAATTACCTTTTTCTGAGAATGATTTATCACATTGTCCACAGCTGTAAGGCTTCTCTCCACTATGAATTATTTCATGAGATTTCAAACAATATTTTCGTGAGAATGTCTTGTCACATTGTCCACAGCTGTAAGGTTTCTCTCCACTATGAATCCTTTCATGGGATTTTAAATTACATTTTACTGAGAATGTCTTATCACATTGTCCACAGCTGTAAGGTTTCTCTCCACTATGAATCCTTTCATGAGATTTTAAATTACATTTTTCTGAGAATGTCTTATCACATTGTCCACAGCTATAAGGCTTCTCTCCACTATGAATTATTTCATGAGATTTCAAACAATATTTTTGTGAGAATGTCTTATCACATTGTCCACAGCTGTAAGGTTTCTCTCCACTATGAATCCTTTCATGAGATTTTAAAACCCATTTTTGTGAGAATGTCTTATTACATTGTCCACAGCTGTAAGGTTTCTCTCCACTATGATGCCTTTCATGACGTTTCAAATTATCTATTCTTGAGAATGATTTATCACACTGTCCACATCTGTAAGGCTTCTCTCCACTATGAATCCTTTCATGATTTCTTAATTTATATTTTCGTGAGAATGTCTGTGAACAATTTCCACAACCATATGAATTCTGTCCAGATGGATTATTTTTATAAATGTTGCTCATATCACCTGAATCTAAAAATATATAAAAATTAAGAAAAAATCTGTTTTTTTTTCCAATATAAGGGTTGAAAATATAGATCTTAGTTCTTTTTGTAACAAAGCATTTATCAAATTTGAGTTTTTTGATTCTTACAACAATTAACTTGTATTGAATTGTTAACTTAGAAAAAAACTGAGAGAGACAAAAATATTATTTGCGCTAAGTTGAATCCTATTTCAAACCAAATTTTAAAATTGGGTTAACAATTTTATGAATAAACGAAAACTTATTCAGATTTCAATTGAAATATACTCACTCGTTATTGCATGCGTGTCAGAAACATCAACAGTCTCTGTGTTACTGTCTCGAGCACATTCCTTTTTTATATCCGCTTCCTGTATGTCCATAGCAAAATCAGGGAATACTGGCGCAGTAACCTCTTCTACATTTTCTTCTTTTATGAAATAATCTGAACAAATTTCCAATTCTAAATCACAGGATTGCCTTTGTGAACTCATTACTGAGGTAATTTCTTTATTGAATGTATCATAAGATGGCTGGGCTTTAATATCTATGAAAAAAACATACAAGTTCAAATCTTCTGAAGTAATAAAACAAATAGATAATATTTTATCAACAACTTGAAACCTCGTTTCTTTCACTTTCTGTTAATAAGTCTGAACTGACAATAAGGCCAACACAGCACTCATAAAGCTATCTTTTCTTAATATGGCATTGCTTATAGCTACTATAATGTGACTCAAGAAGATTATTAGGTTGAATGCTCAAGAAGATTGATGGTGCAGTTAATATATGTAATAGTTCCGAATTAGGGGCAGAAGGAAAATAAGGGTGATGATTTGGTTCTCATCAGCAGAACTACTTTATATTTGAATTCGATCAAAATGAGGTATGCAACATAACAGAACATCAACATACCATGATTAATCAACTTTTTACTTAGTATAATGATTTAAACATTTTTCAAAATTAAAATGTCAAAAACATTCTGGCCTTAAAGTACACACCACCTTATCCATGCCTGGTATGGAATAGGTGGTGTGTACCTGTAGGTTAAACACCGCTCATTCAACATAAGTTAATTAATTGATTGTCATATCTCACATATTTATTTTATTTTAACAATATGAGTTTATTAAGTTTACTTGGGTCGTTGGGATTATCAACAACATGTCTGGAATCTGTACTGATATCTTGCGCACATTCCTGTTTGATATCTGCCTCATATACACTGATATCATACTGGGGGAACACTGCTGCAGTATCTCCATATTTTGCCTTTTCTTCTTTCACCATTACATCTGCACTTTTGTGTAGCTGAGGATCCATCTATAACCTGGAAACATTCACAATAGTTTAACAATGAGTTAATAATACGTTTACCCTTTTACGCAGAGAAACATTAAACTACTACCTTGATCATAAAGTTTTAGGACCGGCCACTGTGTGGCGCTGTTAGTCACCCGATTGGAATTGTTTTTTGTTAAGTTACCACATCTATCATTGACACTTCCCTTCTAATTTCAGCATCATAGCTTGACATTTGTAAAAGTTAAGCTGTACTGAGTACATCTACCTTTGTGCGTGTTTTTGATTTTTTACAAGTTTGAAAATGGCATCAACGAGTTTGCATTAAATTTTGTGTGAAAAATGGATTGAACGGTTCGCAGACCTTGAAAATGATGGAGAAGTGTTTTTCGGTGGCACGAATGCTTCAGAAGTGGTCGTGAGTCGGTCGAGGATGACGAACGCAGTGGCAGTCGAAAACTGATGAAAACATCGATAAATCAAAGAAATGTTGTCCGAAAACCACAAATTTACCATCAGAGAGCTGGCAGAAGACTTGAACATCGCTTATGGATCCGCTCAAGACATTTTGGTTAGTGATTTGGGCCTTAGACGTGTCGCTGCAAAACTGGTGCCGAAAGAACTCAATTTCATGCAAAATAAGGACCGCGTTGAAATCGCGAAAGACACGATTTCCATGAGTTTTTGACCAAAAACAACACGAAAACTATCCAGCAGCCTTTGAATTCACCTGGTCTGGCTCGCTGCGACTTTTTCCTGTTCAACCGACTTAAAAAACCGCTTCGCGGAATGCGTTACAGCACCCCAGAGGATGTCATGAAAAAATCGAAGACGGCTCTGATGGACATACCGAAAATTGAGTACCAGCGGTGTTTCGAGGATTGGATCAAGTACGTTGCAATCGATGGGGAGTACTTTAAAGGGGACCATATCGATTTTGATTAATTAACTTGTATTTTCGATGTTATGAATAAAGTCCTAAAACTTTTTGATCAAGGTAGTATATTCAATGTCCGATATAAGTAAATGAAACCTTTCGTGACATGATAATCTTCTTTGTGATTTACAAGACACGACTGGCTTGTGCTACCCTGATGATGAGGTGTGCACCTTGAAACTGGTAGGGTTATACCATTACATAAAGTGGAATAAACAGCGTTTGATAAAACAAATTACAATGTCTTTAAACCTCCACAAATTTAATTCCCTAACTATAAATAATATATGTACCCTAGAGGATAAACCACGGAAGACACTTTGCACCCTAGCGGATAAACGTCATATGCGTCATACATAAATTGTATGATGCAACGTCGTTTATACTCTGAGATAAAAAAGTGACTCCCGTGGTTTATCCTCTAGGGCAGTGCTTCCCAATTACTTTCATGTAACGGCCCCCTAAATCTGAAGTAATTAATTCTCCCCCCCCCCCATTTTTTTTAGTTGAAGATTTATTTGGCAATAATTATTACAATTAAAATACACATATTTATATTCAACACAAAATTATAGGAACTTGCTTAAAAACTTTTTTTTAAATAAAAACTATTCTCACATGAAACAATTTAATACTCACATGAATATTTGTACTTTGTACTGAATATTTTCGCGACCCCCACGAGAAATCCCGCGGCTTCCAATTTGGGAAGCACTGCTCTAGGGTACATATATAATAATCTTTTTTGTCAGTGGTGTGTGTAGATTTGTTTTCCAGAGGTATTTTAAAAATATTTATGATGTATGAACACTAGACACAGCATTACACTACATCCAAAGCTTAATGTGTTACTGTCACATATCAGAAGAATTTTAAAGGTGTTTTGTAGTTTGTCTGGCCTTGGTCATTTTACTGCGGTTTTCATACCAAATATGTTTTTCTGAACATATGCAAATGCGGATTAGTACCTTATCTAATGGTCACAACCACTACCTTCCTATCGTTACACTCAACTTATATATACAATACTTAGTTTGTAATATTGTCATTGGTCAATTATACCAAATTCAAACACAGATCTAAATACCCTTTGAGGGTGTCTTCTATCTTAATGGTGCTATATACATTGTTTATAACAATAACAACAGAGTTACAATTTAACAGATGGCATAGTATTTGTTCACAGTATAAAACAATAATTAAAAACACAAAGTACAACAATTCAATCAAGTAAATTGTCCAATGCTGTAAAGCCGAAAAGGAATATATACAGTGACGGTGAAGTGAAAATGACACACAACATTAATGCAGAAGCTACTGCGTGACGCGAGGATTCTAATTTAGAAAGTCGTCCAATTGAAGTAAAACAAGTCCACAAGTGCAACATAGGTACTTGCAATGTTAGAATCATTTATTTTTATTTCACAGATTTTTAAAGTCTCAAGAAGTGGTGGACTGCCTACCGGGTGGGCAGGTTTGCGATTCCACTGAAGAAGGGTGGTTAGTATTTGTTTTTATACAGGCGTTATGTGTGTCTCTTCGCTGAATGATGTTATTGTTAAAACAGGAAGAAGTTATCTGGTGTGGAAGGATTGTCTTGTCCACTCAGAGAGCTCGCAGCATTCCCAAGAAAGAAGTTAATTCTCTGTAATGGGAAAAAAGCAAATCTGGCAAGGAAGATATTAGTGAACAGCATTTTTTTCCATTCAATCTAGTCCTGTCATCCTGAAAATAGAGAGGATCTTCATGCAGCTATTCACTGATTCAAATTAACTTTGAATGGAATATATATATATTTTTTAAATAACATAAAAATGTAATTTTTCGTATAAGGTAAGTAGATTTTGAACCAAACAACTTAATTTTATTGTAAAAGAACTAATATAATTTATGGTAAAAAGTGTCAAACCTCTATTGTACTGATGTAACGCTATCCCAGCAGATCAACTGTCAAAATGAACTGAGTTAAAAGTATGCCTTTTTAAAACACAAAATGTCACTTTATCAAGCAGCGCACACTGATATACTATCACCGTGAAGCGGTCAGAATGAACCTCTAAATCAATACACGATCAACTCATAAAAACGAAAACATTGACAAAATAAACCGCATATTTTCAACACCTAATGGACAGGAATAACCCTATTTTTTTCTGAATAATGGCCATGTATTCCTATATCTGATGGAGTATACGCAGTGACTTCATCTTGGCCGTGAACGTAAGGTATGGAGTATGCGCCAGATACGCGGTGTCTTCTTCTTGAATAATGGCCGTGAATTCCTCTATACGATGGAATATACGCCAGTGTCAAGTGAAGATTGATCGACAGTTCTTCGTGAATATTTGCCGTGAACTCCTATATATGAAGGATAGACGCCATTGGCAAATTATTTTGGGTTACACTCCATAGAAAAAACCATAGACTCAAATTCTCGCTCTTTAGCACAGATTGCATTAGTGGATGGAACACTAGTAAATTGCTTACAAAAATACTTTGTTTTATTCAGGTCAGAGATTCAAAGATCAAATGTTTTTAAGTAAATATTAAATTATAGAGTTGCACTGACAAAAAAAATTTAAAGAATTGTTTTTGCTTTAATTATGATTGAGGGATCGCCGAGATATTAAAAACATTGAAAACCATTATTCACAAGTGGAAGCTGAATGAAATGGAGACTTGATTCCTCTACCAAACGCAATATTAAAACATCGTAGCATGACTATTCAAGTTAATAAATAACAATGTCTATACCTGTCACTAAGCGATTCTTTATCGCAGACAAAGCTACTGAACCATGATTCTGTTATTACATCTTATGGAAATTATTTATTAAAACATTGCTGATATTTATAATTACACATTTATGGATATTTTCTTTGATAGTTAGCAATAATTTAAATTAGCAATGATTTAAATTAGCAATAATATTTTTAAATTACTTCCAGCAAGCCATATTTTTTAAATAAGTGGAATGTAAAAAACATAACAAATGTACACAATTATTCATGTTCATGCCATTAGAAGATGTACAGAGCTGATAGAAAACCAATACGGAAAGGAATAAAGTGACTTAACTCGTTTTACAAGTCTTGTAAAACGAGTTAAGGAACATTTAAGATGCCTGAACAATAATAATTTTTCAGAGTTCGCTAACCACCTGATTGAAAACAACCATTCGTTCGATATTAATCGTGGTTTGCCAATTCTACATATAAACCGAGGGGGATTGCGGCTCGACAATTTGGAAATTCTCGAATTTAAAAATTGTATAAAATTACATTTAAATATCATCAACAACCAAACAAATTTCCATAATAGCCCTCTGCTTAATGTTTCCTATTTAAGATCTCCTCCACTGGATATTCAGACTTGTCCTGCCTTAAAGATTCACTTTCATTTTTCCCCGCCCCATTCACCATTGTATCACATCTCTCCCCACTTCTCTTCCCCTACCACATCCATCTTATATTATATTGTATTATTCACACTTATACAGAAACATAGTTTTTAGCAATTTAGTTTATCTTCACCTGACGATGAAGACGGTAGTCTTCGAAACCTAAAATAAACCTGTGGTGAACACAACACATATAAAATAAGTTTTTATTTCCTTATTTTTCCTTTAACGTAAATAACAATGTCTTTACCTGTCACTAAATAATTCTTTATCGCAGACAAAGCTACTGAACCATGATTCTGTTATTACATCTTATGGAAATTGTTTATTAAAACATTGATGATATTTATAATTACACATTTATAGACATTTTCTTTGATAGTATATATGTTTTTCCTTCCTTACGGTTCGTTATAAAATAATCGTGAAGCGGTCAGAATGTGAAGCGGCCATCACCGTGAAGCGGTCATCACCGTGATGCGGTCAGAATGAACCTCTAAATCGATAACGTAATCAACTGGCAAAAAAAAAAAAAACGAAAAATATAAAAAAAAAATAACAAAGCAATACCTAATTGACAGTACAATTTGACAAGACTAACACACTCTTCTTCCTGAATAATGGCCATGCACTCCTATATCTGATGGAGTATGCGCGGTGTCTTCATCTTCTTAAATAATAGCCATGACCTTCTACGTTTAGAGTATACACAAAATACGTGGTGTCTTCTTCTTGAATAATGGTCGTGAATTCCTGTTTATGGATGAATATACGACAATGCTAAGTCAAGACGCGGTGTCAAATTATGCCATGTTTTCCATACAAAAAAAAACATAGACGCAAATTCTTGCTGTCTAGCCGAGAAGCATTAATAAAATAAATACTATTTCAGTTCAGGGCCATAACTCAAGAAGAAGAAAGACCACTTGCTCATTGCTAACATAAATAATTTATTGTATCCAGAGAGCACATTTAATGTAAGTAAACATTAAATTATAAAGTTGCACTAAAAACAAATATAACAATAGAAGGCTTCCGTTTTAATTATGATTTATGACCTGAGGGATCCCCGAGGTACTAGGAGTATTAATAACATTTCATGTTATGAATTCACGAGTATTTGGCACCATTTCTTATTTAAATGTGACCTAAAAAATTGAAATTACTTCGGAGAAGCCAATTTTTTTTTTTATATACGAGATGTGATGGCCCGTAGGGATAGCTGTCTCAAAATTCATATTTTTAAAAAGCTTAAAAGCCAAGTGTAGAAAATGAGCAAAACAGGAAAAATTAGAATTTGTTATCAAAATGTTAGAGGTCTCACTACCAAACTCCAAGAATTCCAGGAAAATGCGCTTTTGCAAAATGCGGATATAATAGCGCTCACAGAATCCTATTAATTATTTCACAATTGTAAGTTTTATTTGAATATAAAATACAAGAAACAGAAAGAATAATTTTTATTGTCATTAATATAATATTTTAATCATAATAGGTATATAATACATTCGAACACAAATCAATTATAATTATTATTGGTGGGAAGATTCTCCCAAAACATGATCCTATTTTTGGGCATAACTTTGCCCAGTTTTTCTATAATGGCTTTCTTCTTTTCTCCATTCCCTCCGCAAGGTGCGGTACAGTAACATATAGGTGCATGCTTGAGGTTTAGCTATGCTAAGATAAGGTTTAGTTAAAAAGTTTATCTTGCAAACTGCGGAATCGTTCTCAAATCAAGTTTTATATTTTAAAAATGTACTCCCTCTGAAGACTTTGACAATTAAGATGTCTTTTATGTAAGGTCTGCGTGGGTTGATTTTTTTATTATTAATTTTATAATATTATGATCCATCCTTCCACTTAAAGAAATCCAAATGATTTGTGGCTTTTACTTCAGTCTTTTTGTCTGAGCCTCGTTTTGAAACTACTTCATAAAAAAACATTGTATGCCAGATGATCGAAACACAAATGTCCCAATCATCAGGCATACAATGTTCTTATTGAAGTGTGTAATGCTCACATTCTTCATGCCCCAATTTGTTGAAATGTATTTTCATCTCCTTGAACACATTTCTATATGCATCATACCAGCACTTCAGATGCGGATGTTTCATTATGAAATCTTGATGCATCAAAGTTATACTAATGTCACTTGGCAAGTAACAAATACGGGGAGCACGTTCCCTTCTAAAATAAGAAATCGTAGAGTGAAAAATTTAATTATGCGCAGAAATTGGGGCCTTGTCTATTTTATTAACTGCTGCATGTGGACCTCGTCCATCTTTGAATATGGTTAATGAATATAGAGGCGTTTTCTTTTGTATCTTGTACAAAACAGAATCGTTTTTACCATGATACTCCAAAGATGTTAAAAAAAAACTTACAAATGTGTTGCAGGGTATTTTGCTCATCTGTAATAAAATACTTCATAGTGAATTTTTTATGATAGCCTGTTTATTTACTGGTTTACGTTGGCAGTTAGCTAACATATGTATATGAATGTTGATCCTTCCCAGACATTTCCATAAATTGCTGATGTATTATTTTTCTTCGATTATTATCAATAATTATTAGACACTTCATTTAGCACACATTAGTATGGCAAGGGTCGGGTCCCGGTCCCGCAGAGAATGTGTTTTGCTTGTAATTGTCTAACAATAGCTGTTATTTTGAGTTTTCTTTTCCTTTCTGTACCTCGTTTTGTCAGAGATGGAAGTGAATCTTGTAGAGATGAGTCAGATCCTTCAACAATTTCAACATACTCAATTGTTGCCCAATTATTATAATTATAACTGGGTTCAACATTCTCTTTTTCTTCAACAGCATATAAACATTCCTATAAAATCAATTGAATTATTGGCTAAATCTGACATATAAAAATCTAAATTATTAATGAAGTACGAAGTACAGAACCCGGCGGTAAGTAATACACATAGTTTGTAGAGCGTCGCCTCTGTCGCACGATGCGCTAACAGTCCGGTATCATAGTCACGATGCGGTTAGTGCATCGTGCGGCAGAGACGACGCTCTACAAACGATGTGTATTACTTACTGTCAGGTACTGTAGCTAATTATAAACAAATATGTATGTGTATTACACACTCGTACCATTATTCCATCGGAATTTGCAGCACTTTGAACATTGCCTTGCCTTATTCGATAATGCCGATGCAAGGTGGAGAAACTTCTTCCCACGGCTCATAGTATAAGATAGAACAAATATTTTTTCAATAAAATGCTGCGCAAGACCAACTTACAAAACGTCAGTTAAGTAGTCAGGAAGTAACTTATTTGAGGTTATGTCAAAAATGTCGTGATTCATAAACAAAAAAGGATTAAAATGCGATTCATAAGCAAAAACGCAGCAAACGCATAGGCACTTGCTGTCTTTTTGCTAATGGATCACATTTTACTACTTTTCTCTTAGACAACCCTAGCATTTTATAAAATTGAAGAAGACATTATGTCGATTTATATATTGAAATAAATAGTTTACTGTATTTTTTGTTATAGATTATGGTTCAGAATTTGATATTGCCTCATAAGATACTTAGTTAAATTTCTGACTTTTTCCCGTAAGCTGCGTTTTAGCTTAAGAGTGCAGTATAGTCGATCGTTTTCACTAACCCACCATCAGTATACTATACACAGACTAGCATTAAACAGAATTTCTGAATTCAAAGATTTGCTGTCCAGCTAGGACCAGCATTGCCGCTCACCTCGAGCCGTCCTAGCATTATTCTCGGACTGACGCGGATACCCTACCTGAACCAACCCTATCGACCTACTGTATCGCTTCCATATTTAATAAAAAAATTTACTTCAGTTGTCATTATCACCTTCAACCCCTTGTATACGCTCCTCCAGTCACGGTAGTAGTACCATAGAGACATTTAATTTTTCTATTACTGGGAGGTGGTATCAATTTAATAAAAAAATCCAATAATTCATGCAGTTTTATTGATAATAAACATAACATTAATCCAGCCAGTGTCCAGGCTAGTGCATCAAAATACAGGTTATTAATTTATTAAACAGTAAAACCACAAAATTTAACACCTAAAAAACTATTTCAAAAGTTATGAAAAATAATAAAATTATTATTAAAAGATTAGGATAAATGATTCTTTTTTGAAAAGTGAGTTTCTCGCTGGCTTTGATTTAATAATGTAATTCCACAATGCCGTTTCAGTATTTCTCTTCACTGTGATTCCTTGCACAAGATATTAAATAACCTTTTTCTAAGAATGTCTTCCCACAATTCCCACAGCTTTAAGTGCTCTTATCCACTATGAATCCTTAACTTCTATTGAGACTGCTTCCCACACTGTCCACAGCTGTCAAGTTTCTCCAGCATGAATCCTTTAATGGAATATTAAGTCATTTTTTTAATAAATATTCTCGCACAATTCATACAACTGTAGGGCTTCTCTCCAATATGAATCCTCAAGTGGCGAATTAAATTTGCATTATCATCTAATGTCTTTACACAATTTTCACAGTTGTAGGGCTTCTCTCAACTGTGAATCCTTTCATGAGACTTAAATTTATCTTTTTGTGAGAATGTCTTATCGCATTGTCCACAGCTGTAAGGTTTCTATCCATTATGAATCCTTTTATGAGATTTTAAAAGGTATTTTTGTGAGAATGTCTTATCACATTGTCCACAACTATAAGGCTTCTCTCCTCTATGAATCCTTTCATGCGAATTCAAACAATCTTTTCGTAAGAATGTCTTATCACATTGGCCACAGCTATAAGGTTTCTCTCCACTATGTATTCTTTCATGAGATTTTAAATTATCTATTCGTGAGAATACCTTATCACATTGTCCACAGCTGTAAGGCTTCTTTCCACTGTGAATTATTTCATGAGATTTTAATTTATCTTTTTGTGAGAATGTCTTATCACATTGACCACAATTGTAAGGCTTCTCTCCACTGTGAATCCTTTCATGAGAATTCAAACAATCTTTTCGTAAGAATGTCTTATCACATTGTCCACATCTGTAAGGTTTCTCTCCACTATGAATTTTTTCATGAGATTTTAATTTATCTTTTCGTGAGAATATCTTATCACATTTTTCACAGCTGTAAGGCTTCTCTCCACTATGAATCATTTCATGAGAATTCAAACAATCTTTTCGTAAGAATGTCTTATCACATTGTCCACAGCTGAAAGGCTTCTCTCCACTATGAATCCTTTCATGATTTTTTAAATAACTTTTTTGTGAGAATGTCTTATCACATTGTCCACATCTGTAAGACTTCTCTTCACTATGAAGCTTTTCGTGAGATTTTAAAAGGCATTTATGTGAGAATCTCTTATCACATTGTCCACAGCTGTAAGGCTTCTCTCCACTATGACTCCTTTCATGATAATCTAAATGGCGTTTTTGTGAGAATGTCTTATCACATTGTCCACAGCTGTAAGGCTTCTCTTCACTATGAATCCTTTCGTGAGATTTTAAAAGGCATTTTTGTGAGAATGTCTTATCACATTTTTCACAGCTGTAAGACTTCTCTCCACTATGAATCCTTTCATGAGTTTTTAAGAGGCATTTTTGTGAGAATGTTTTATCACATTGTCCACAGCTGTAAGGCTTTTCTCCACTATGAATCTTTTCATGAGATTTCAACTGATCTTTTCGTGAGAATGTCGTATCACATTGTCCACAGCTGTAAGGCTTTTCTCCACTATGAATCCTTTCATGATCTCTTAATTTATCTTTTCGTGAGAATGTCTTATCACATTGTCCACAGCTGTAAGGCTTTTCTCCACTATGAATCTTTTCATGAGATTTCAACTGATCTTTTCGTGAGAAAGCCTTATCACATTGTCCACAGCTGTAAGGCTTTTCTCCACTATGAATCCTTTCATGATCTCTTAATTTATCTTTTCGTGAGAATCTCTGTGAACAATTTCTACAACCATAGGAATTCTGTCCAGATGGATTATTTTTATAAATGTTGCTCATATCACCTGAATCTAAAAATATATGAAAATTAAGAAAAAATTTCTGATTTATATATACTTTTGAATATAATAAAAAGGGTTGAAAAGATAGATCTTAGTTCATTTTGTAATAAAGAATTTCTCAAATTTGAGCTCTTTGATTCATACAACAATTAACTTGTATTGAATTGTTAACTTAGAAAAAAATTGACAGGGGTAAGATAAAAATATTTTAACTTTATCATTTATGCTAAGGCTTAATTTGAATCCTATTTCAAACCAAATAAAAAAAATTGTGTTGTTAAGATTTTAATGAATAAGCGAAAACTTATTCAGATTACAATTAAAATAATGATACTTACTCGTTATTGCATGCGTGTCAGAAACTTCAACAGTCTCTGTGTTACTGTTCTGAGCAAATTCTTTTTTTATATCCGCTTCTTGTATGTCCATAGCAATATCAGGTAATGCTGGCGCAGTATCCTCTTCTACATTTTCTTCTTTTATGACAAAATCTGAACAAATTTCCAATTCCACATCATAGGATTGCCTTTGTGAACTCATTACTGAGGTAACTTCTTTATTGAATGTATCATAAGATGGCTGGGCTTTAATATCTATGAAAAAAACATACAAGTTCAAATCTTCTGAAGTAATAAAACAAATAGATAATATAATATCAACAACTTGAAACCTCGTTTCATTCACTTTCTGTTAATAAGTCTGAACTGACAATAAGGCCAACACAACACTCATAGAGCTATCTTATCTTAATATGGCATGTCTTTTTAGCTATTATTATGTGACTCAAGAAGATTATTAGGTCGAATGCTCAAGAAGATTGATGGTGCAGTTAATATATGTAATAGTGCAGTTAGGGACAGAAGGAAAATAAGTGTGATGATTTGGTTCTAATCAGCAGAACTACCTTATATTTGAATTCGATCAAAATTAGGTATACAACATAACAGAACATCAACATGCAGTGACTAATCAACTTTTAACTTATTATAATGATTTAAATATTTTTCTAAACAAAAATATCAAAAACATTCTGGCCTAAAAGCACACACCACCTTATCCATGCTTGATATGGAATAGGTGGTGTGTACCTGTAGGTTTAACAGCACTCATACAACAAAAGGTCATTGACTGTCATATCTCACATTTTTATTTTATTTTAACAATACTAGTTTATTAAGTTTACTTGGATCTGTGGGATTATCAACAACATGTCTGGAATCTGCACTGATATCTTGCGCACATTCCTGTTTGATACTAGTATCTGCCTCATGCACACTGATATCATACTGCGGGAACACTGCTGCAGTATCTTCATCTATTGCCTTTTCTTCTTTCACCATTACATCTGCACTTTTGTGTAGCTGAGGATCCATCTATAACCTGGAAACATTCACAATAGTTTAACAATGAGTTTATTATACAATGAGGCTTTCACATAGGAAAGCATAAAACTATATTCAATGCCAGATATTAGTAAATGAAACCTTTCCTGAGATGATAATCTTCTTTGTAATTTAACAAGACATGATTTGCTTGTGCTTCCCTGATGACGAGGAGAAAACCTTGAAACCGGTAGGGTTATACCCTTATATAAAGTGGAATAAACACTAGACACATGTTACTGTCACACATCAGTAAATTTTTAAAGGTGTTTTTGTAGTTTGTCTGGCCTTGATAATTTTACTGTGGTTTTTATACCAAATATGTTTTTTTGAACAAATGCAAATGCAGAGTAGTACCATATCTAATGATCACAACCACGACCTTCCTATTGTTACACTCAACTTATATATACTTAGTTTGTAATATTCTCATTGGCCAATAATATCAAATTCAAATATAGAGTTAGATACCCCTTGAGGGTGTCCGCTATCTAAATGGTGCTATATACATTGTCCTTTTATAACAATAAGAACAGAGTTACAATATAACATATGGCATAGTATTTGTTCACAATATAAAACAATAATTAAAATCATACAATACAAAAATTCAATCACGTAATTTGCCCAATGCTGCAAAGCCGAAAATAAAAACATACAGTGATGGTGAAGTGTAAATGAAACACAACATTAATGCAGAAGCTACTGTGTGACGTGAGGATTCTAATTTAGAAAGTCGTCCAATTGAAGTAAAACAAGTCCACAAACGCAAGGTAGGTACTTGCAATGTTAGAATAATTTATTTTTATTTCACAGATTACCAAAAAAATGGAAATAAATTTGTCATTGTCGAAATTAACCTTTTTAGTGACAATTTACAAGTCTCAAGGAGTGGTGGACTGCCTACCGGTGGGGCGGGTTTGCTTTTCCATTGAATAAGGGTGGTTAGTATTTGTTTTTATACAGGCGTTATGTGTGTCTCTTCGCTGAATGATGTTATTATTAAAACAGGAAGAAGTTATCTGGTGTGGAAGGATTTCTTAAGTTGTCGTGAGGAAATTGTCTTCCCCACTCAGAGAGCTCGCAGCATTCCCAAGAAAGAAATAAATTCTCTGTAATGGGATAAATCTAGCAAGGAAGATATTAGTGAACAACAATTTTTTTTCCATTCAATCTAGTCCTTTCCACTGCTTCAAATTAATTTAAAATGAAAAATGTTTGAGAAAATACATTTTTGTTAGATTTGTACCGGATTTGGTTCTAAATATCATAAAAAAGTAATTTTTCATATAGAGTAAGTAGAGTTTGAACCAAACAACTTGATTTTATTGTAAAAGAACTAATATAGTTTATTTAAAAAATTGTAAAACCTCTATTGTACTTATGTAACGCTATCCCAGTAGATCAACTGTTAAAATGAACTGAGGTAAAAGTATGCCTTTTTAAAACACAAAATGTCACTTTATCAAGCAGCGCACACTGATATACTATCACCGTGGAGCGGGCAGAGTGAATCTCTAAATCAATAACATGATCAACTCACAAAAACGAAAATTTTGACAAAATAAATCGCATATTTTTAATACCTAATGAACAGATCAATTGGACCGGAATAACACTATTCTTTCTAAATAATGGCCATGCATTCCTATATCTGATGGAGTATACGCAGTGACTTCATCTTGGCCGTGAACGCAAGGTATGGAGTATTCGCCAGATATGCGGTGTCTTCTTGAACAATGGACGTGAATTCCTCTATACGAAGGAATATACACCAGTGTTAAGTGATGCTTGATTGACAGTTCTTTGTGAATAATGGCCGTGAACATCTATATATTTATATGAAGGATAGATGCCATTGTCAAATGATTTTATTGACACTCCATAGAAAAAACCATAGATTCAAATTCTCGCTCTCTAGCACAGATTGCCTTAATAGATGGAACACTATATAGTAAATTGCTTACATACATAATTAGTTTTATTCTAGTCAGAGTCAAGGTGTTATGTGGTCATGTGACGTTAGCATGGTAGCATGGTCCCTGTGACGTTTCACAAGTTTGACCCAATACAACCTTGTAACGACGTTCAGTAATTTTAATTATTTTATCAACTTTACTGTAAGCCTTGATTCTAATAAATAACAAGTTATATAGGTAAATACATTACATAAAACTAACAATAATGACAAATTAATACATCTTGTTACAAATTAGCCAAAATATGTCAAAATCAAATAATATTTGTTAGTCTGCGTTGTTTAAGGATGGGGTATACGATATTTTATTTTTATTTATTTTTTTAACCTGGCGAGTTTATTGATATGTGGAAATCTCTTTCAACCAACCAGAAAGATGTTTTTATAGGTCCTAAGTGTTAACCAGATTGGAATCCTATTTAAAAAAAATCTGGGTTCAGCGGGGATCGAACCCGCAACCTCCGGATCGACAGACAAGTGTCTTACCACCAGGCCACGGAGGTCGTCGATAATTGGATTTTTTATACCTAAAATGAAATGTTCGTAATTAGTATTAATTCATAGTGGATCTTGGCCTGTTTAAAGATAGATACAAATCATACAATACATTAGAAAGTCAGTATAATGAAAATTAGGAATTAAAACGTCAGTTTAGCGAAAAACTATTTTCAATTTATAAAAAAACGATTTCACTCCATCCCTTGAGACATGGCATTTCAAACGACACAGGGATCATGCTACATTTTCTGGAATATAGCATATTATACTCCTCTCTTCTTGTTGAATAAGGACCATATACGAAGGAGTATACGCCAGTGTCAAGTGAAAATGTACTACGTACATGAGAATTCACGGCCATTATTCAAGAAAACTAAGTATATATCTCTCCTCCGTGGCTGCAGTCCTAAGACTGGTTTGCAGCAATTTCAACTCTTCTCCTCCATTCCCCCCTGTCCTGTGCGGCTCTTTTTAAATCTGTATATGTTGAGCAGCGCACGTCCACCAACAGGTCCTCCAGGTACTCTCGGCGTGGGCGTCCCCTAGAGTTTGTACCTCGGTCATACCCTCCATTATGGCATGCAAGAGGCCCTCTTGTCGTATTATATGACCGATCCATCTTGCACGCCTTTCGGACAGGATCCTGAGCAGGTGCCTTCCTCCTTCGATTCGTTGGAGAACCTCTTCATTTGTGATGCGGTCTCTCCAGGAAATTCCTAATAGTCTTCTATAGGACCACATCTCAAAAGCCTCTAGTCTTCGTCTATCTCTTTCGGATAGGCACCATGTCTCGCAGCCGTACATCAAGATACTCCATACATAGGTCTTGATAAGGAGTATTCTCAGTTTTAGGTCTATATTATTTGATTCTATTATTTTCGACCTTTTATTAAATGCAAGTCTAGCCTGATGTATACGGCTGTCGACCTCGCTCGTATATATCTATGGTCTGTTTAATGGTCATCTATGGTTATTTCTATCCTAATGAACTGACAGTAATCGATTGTGCGTATTTTTTTAGTTTACATATTTTTAGAGTTTACACATTTTCCCCATAAACTATTTTAGTTAATTTAAACTTAAATCAAATGATTTGTATTAGTTTAAACTTGACTAACTCCAATTTTGATAAAAAAATAACATTTTGATGGCATTTTAAAAATATCTTTTCCTTGTCGATGTTCAGTACAATCAAACAAACATTTTATATTGTAAAAATTTAAAATATTCGATAAGAAAATTGCAAGAAGCCAAACTACAAATAAACCTTTGTAGATTTTCCGATATGTGATAGTAACACATTCAGCTTTAGGTGGAGTGTAATGGGAGTGTGTAGTGTTCATATAATATCATTAATATGCTTTATAGACATTCCAAAAAGGGTTGTCTTCTTGTTAATCGTCTATCTAACACACAGAGGGAGACCATACCATGCTGGGGAACCAGCAATGGCCAAACCTCTTATCTTTATACCCCGCCCCGCCCTGTTGGACCAATTGGGTGGATGATTAAATAAAATGAAGGAATAAATAAAGAAGACGATCATGTCAGGAAAGTTATCATTTACTATACTCAAAAAAATGTAGCGTGGTTCCTGTGACGTTTGAAATGTCATGTCTCAAAGGGATGGGGTAAAATCGTTTTTTTTTTTACAAATCGAATCGTTTTTTGTTTATAAATCGAAAAGATGTGTTTCTCTAAACTGACGTTTTAATTCCTAATTTTCATTATATTGACGTTTTAATGTTTTGTATGATTTGTATCTTTCTTTAAATAGGCCAAGATCCACTATGAATTAATACTAATTACGAACATTTAATTTTAGGTATAAAAAAATCGAAAATCCAATTATCGTATACCCCATCCCTAGCCAATGCAGACTAACGTAGTGACTTTTGACGAACGTCGCCAAATATTATTTGATTTTAACAAACTGCCATATTTTCACTAATTTGTAACAAGATGTATTAATTTTTCATTATTGTTAGTTTTATGTAATGTATTTACCTAAATAACTTGCTATGTATTAGAATCGAGGCTTATATTAAAGTTGATAAAATAAATAAAATTACTGAACGTCGTTACAAGGTTGTATTGGGGCAAATTTGTGAAATGTTACAAGGTCCATGCTACATTTTCTTTAGTATAGTGTATTAGTGCCCACCTTGATTTGGAATTGGCAGAAAAAAGATAAAAGTAGAATTAAATAAATGTTATGGAGTGTCAGTGTATGAAATAAGACACTATGAAGATATCAGAAATGAATCTTCTTCTTCCCAGTGTCATGTCAGGTCCCCCCAACGTTGACTATCACATGAGAGTAGGCATCTTTGTCCCCGGCAGCCCGAAAAAGATCCGCAACGCCCTATATTAAAGTTGATAAAATAATTAAAATGACTGAATGTCGTTACAAGGTTGTATTGGGGCAAATTTGGGAAATGTCACAGGGGCCATGCTAAATTTACTTTAGTATAATATCCAATATCTGGAACTGGAACTGAATGTACTTTTATGCTTCTCTACATTAAAGGGTTGAACGTATTATAAACTCATTGTTAAACTATTGTGAATGTTTCCAGGTTATAGATGGATCCTCAGCTACACAAAAGTGCAGATGTAATGGTGAAAGAAGAAAAGGCAGAAGATGGAGATACTGCAGCAGTGTTCCCCCAGTATGATATCAGTGTACATGAGGCAGATATCAAACAGGAATGTGCGCAATATATCAGAGCAGATTCCAGACATGTTGTTGATAATCCCACAGACCCAAGTACACTTACTGAACTTATATTAATTTACATGTATACCATCACTTCATTATTCTGTAAGGGTAGTTAGAGATGACAAATCACCAGACTTTCCTATCCCGACACACATCCTTAGCCTCCTACTCATCCATACACAACTTCTACAATTTCTCTCACTTTCTACGTTTCCTTTCAAAATATAACTCACTTGATCTAACCATACTTTCCTCGGTCTTCCTCTCACATTTGCACTTTATATTTGTTTTGTTAATCTTTCTTCATTCATTCCTGCTCAAACCATTCCAGCATCTCTTTATCCTCATAATCTCAACGGAGCAGCCTTAAGTTCACATTTATCAATTTTCATTTCATTCTGTCATACATTGTCACCCCATGTATTCTACTCAGGGCACGCATTTCAAAATCGTTTATCCAGCTTTTATCAGTTTCCACATTTCACTCTTACACATCAAAGTTGACACCAAAATATTGTTATGGACACAGTCTGTCCAATGGGAAAGGTGACTGACGGTAAATGAAATACAAGACATTGTTTATTTTTAGTTGACATTACCTTTTATTCAAAATACACTTCTTGTGAGTCAATACAATACTGGAAGCTGTTGTATCATTTTCTGAAGTTCATTCTTCGGAATTGCCTCCAAAATCGCGGTCGAATCCTTCTGGGTATCTGAAATCGTGTCGAAACGCTTTTTTTTCATCGGCAATTTCAGTTTCGGGAACAGCCAGAAGTGGCATGGAGCCAAATTAGGCGAAAAAGGAGGTTGATCGAACACCACAATACTTTTTTTGGCTAAGAAATCACGTACAATCTTTCTTTTGTGCATTGTCGTGCAACAAAGACTACGACATTCTGGCGTGAATTCCCTTGGAATCAAAGAAAATCGCGAGCAGGGTCATGATTCGTCTCTTCTGCATGTGAACTGTTTTCGGTTTCGAAGATTATAGACCCTTCCATTCCGAGCTCTGGCACTTTGTAAGTGGCTCATACTGAAAGCATCATGTTTCATCACCTGTTACAATGCTTGACATGAAGTCTCGATCCATGTCAGTCGCTCTTTTCATGTCTTTGCAGCGCTCCACTCTCCAAACTATTTGATCGTCAGTCAATGTGTGTGGTACGTATGGTTTACCCAAATTTTCCGTTAAAATGAGATGTACAGTGGATTTAGGAATTCCAGTGAGCTCCTCGATGAGCCGAGTAGACGCACAATGATCATTTCGAAGAATTTCAGCCACTTTTTTAATATTTTCTGTAATTCGAACTGTCAATGATGTTCCAGGACGTGGATCATCTTCAATGCTCTCCAGCAATTTGAAACTATTACGGAAGGTAGTCAAAATGTCACACTAGTTAACGCATTTATTCATCCACAGATGGCGCTGGCGGTTATGTGAAAATAAAATCAGTCACCTTTCTCATTGGACAGACTGTATTTTAGCAAATTTTGATGCTGTTCAGTTCGAGTATATATGTCCTAGTGCCCCATTCACTGACTTTGTTCCTATCACTGCACACACCATTCAATATCCCTCTTAACTTGACTCTTCCCTCATCTGTGAACATATAGTACTGCCCAAATAGCAGAATTTCTTAACTTGCTCTAATCTTTCATTATCCACCCATATATATTATAGTTTAAATACAATAAATATCATAATCATTCTACTTTTGTTTTATGAATGGTGTGTACTTGTAGACCAGAATGTTTTATGAGCAGTGTGTACCTGTTGACCAGAATGTTTTATGAGTGGTGTGTAACCTGTAGATCAGAATGTTTTATGAGTGATGTGTAACCTGTAGACCAGAATGTTTTATGAGTGGTGTGTAGCTGTAGACCAGAATGTTTTATGAGCGGTGTGTACCAATTGACCAGAATGTTTTATGAGGGGCGTGTACTTTTAGAACTGAATGTTTTATGAGCGGTGTGTACGTGTTGACCAGAATGTTTTATAAATGGTGTGTACCTGTAGACCAGAATGATTTTGGTTTTTCTATTTATAAAATATAATAAGAATTTTTAAAATAACCCGTTTAATGCATTTTTTTGCTCAAATTAAATTATTTTTTTACCGTCTCGAAATTAAATTCAGGGTTTTTACTACACTACAATAATTTTAATGCAATGCACAAATTTCGTTATTTTTATGAATTATGCCATAAAATATTGCCACACAAATAATCAATAAATTACGGGGAATCCACACAAAAAGACACGCCGTGCCATTCCTAGCAACACGTGACATCTGTCAAATGGATAATTTTAGAAAAATCACAATATCTCGATCAGAAATTATCTTGACGAGTGATAAAAATATTCATAATCTTGTACAGAGATGGCAGTATCTGTACTTATTGTTAAAAATAGTATAACCATATGTCAAATTGGTAATATAAACTCAACATTATTAACGCATATATAACAGCACTTGGTCTGCGCGTTACGGATTAATTATGCAGATAATCCACCCTTCTTGGCATTGGAACAGATAAAGAATGTATTAATATCATGTGAAAACCATAAAATAAAAGATATTTCTGCTGGTAAGTGAGCTTATGGATTCTTTAATTTTTGATCGATCGGAAACCGGTTAAACAAAGGGTGCCGAATAAATTGTATTAAGGGATATTTAATCGCTCTGTTATTGTTGACCGCTCTCTTTGACGTACTTTTCATTCTTGAAATTTATTCGTTTGAAATAAGGTAAAAATATGTTAAACAAGGCAGGTAATTAAACAAGGCAGGTAATTAAACAAGGCAGGTAATTAAACAAGGCAGGTAATTAAACAAGGCAGGTAATTAAACAAGGCAGGTAATTAAACAAGGCAGGTAATTAAACAAGCCGGTAATTGAATCGAACATTTAGAATAAGAAACGTTAAGTTGAAATAAATGTACATGACCGGTTTTCAATTTTGAGGCTGTTTACCTGACTCTTTATTCTTTAAAGTGAAACTTCTCAGCTCCTAGGAAAAGTTGATTTTATGCATTGCTTTTTTCCATTTGTTAACCATTTTTATTATTTTTTAGGATTAGGAAATGGTTATATTGATAAATTAATATAAATAAATTTAATTTATTAGTTAATTAAAAATAATGATTAATTATTTATTATTAATTAATTATTTATCAATTATTATAATTAATTAATAATAATAATATATTATTAATTAATATTATAAGAAATTAGTTCATTATTAATATTCATTTATTTATTATTATTAACAATAATTAATATTACTAATATTAATATTATGAATAATAATTATAATTATTATTAATTATAAATTAATCATTTATTAATTATATTTTATTTATTAATTATAATTTAATTATTATTAATAAATTAATTTAATTTAATATTATTTAATTAATTTAATTAAATATAAATATTTATTATTATAATATATATAATATTTAATTTTATAATTAATAAATAAATATATTTATTTATCAAATTATAAAATTATTTATTTATATTATAAATAATTATAAATTTATATTTAATATTTATTTATTTATATTAATATAAATAAATATTAAAGATTATTTGAAATATTACCATTCAAGTGGGAGGAGGGGAAGCGTTTCACTTTTCGTGACGTTCAGACCAATTTGCCCTACCGCATAGATACAAATTTCACTTCAAAAAGTTGCCTCTAACTCGGAACAATAAAATATATTTAACTGCACCATCGATTCTTGAACATTCAGCCCAACAATCTTCTTCAGTTACGTCGTACTAGCTTCAAAACTCTGCCATATTAAGATAAGATAGCCCTATGAGTGCTGTGTTGGCCTTGTTAACGGAGTGGAAGTAAAGGAAATGAGGTTTCATGTTGGTAATAATATATAAGATATGTCATCTATTTGTTTTATTGCTTCAAAAGATTTGATCTTGTATATTTTTTTTATAGATATTCAGGCCCAGTCACTTAATGATACATTCAATAAAGATATGACCTCAGTCATGAATTCACAAGAGCAATCCCATGACTTGGAATTTAAAATCTCTGTAAAAGAAGTAAATGTTGTAGAAGTGGATACTGCGCCAGTATTACCTGATTTTGCTATGGACATACAGGAAGCGGATATAAAAAAGGAATGTGCTCGGGACAGTAACACAGAGACTGTTGATGTTTCTGACACGCATGCAATAACAAGTGAGTATAATTATTTTAATTGAATTTTGAATAAGTTTACATTTATGCATTGAACTCTTAACGCCAAAATCTTTCTTAGTTTGGTTTGAAAACAATTCAAGTTCATGGCCCAGCACATACAATAATTCAAGTTCATGGCTCAGCACATACAATAAAGTGAACATATTTTCATCATAAACTAGTAAAAAAATCTTAGTTAACAATTCAACACAGCTTAATTGTTTTATCAAAGAACGTCAAATTAGAGAAATGATTTTTTTGCGAAAAAAATATATAGTCAATCTTATAAACCCTTTCAGACATTATTTCTTGATTTTTACATGTTTTTAGGTTCAGGTGATTTGAGCAACCAATTAAGTATAGAGAAAAGTAGTGAAAACGGTCCTCACGGCTTTAAACATTGTGGAAACAGTTTAAATTTAATATGTCATTCAAGAATTCATAGTAAAGAAAATCCCTGCAGCTTTGGAAATTGTAAAAAGGTATTCACACAAAAAAATCATTGTGAAGAAAAACTGTATGTTTGTGGAAAATGTTCAAAGACATTCTCGAAAGAGAAATGTTTAAAATCTCATGAAAGAATTCACAGTGGAGTGAAACCCCACAGCTGTGGACAATGTGGAAAGACATTCATAAGAAAGTGTAATTTAAAATCTCACGAAATGATTCATAGTGGAGAGAAGCCCCATAGCTGTGGAGAATGTGGAAAGGCATTCTCAGAAAAGAGTAAATTAAAATATCACGAGAGGATACATACTGGAGAGAAGTCTTACAGCTGTGGACAATGTGATAAGATATTCTCACAAAAAACTTATTTGAAATCTCATGAAAGGATTCATAGTGGAGAAAAGCCCTTCAACTATGAAAAATTTAAGAAGACATTCTACGATTGTGGAAATTGTTCGAAGACATTCTTAAAAAAAAAATATTTAAAATCTCATGAAAAGACTCACAGTGCAGATAAGCCCCATAGCTGTGGACAGTGTGGAAAGACATTCTCAAAAAAAGACAATTTAAAAGCTCACGAAAGAAGTCATAGTGGAGAGAAGTCTTACAACTGTAGACAATGTGGGAAGATATTCTCAGATAATAGACATTTAATATGCCATTCAAAGATTCATAGTGGAGAGAAGCCTTACAGCTGTGGACAATGTGATAAGACATTCTCTCAAAAGGGTAATTTAAAATCTCATAAAAGAATTCACAGTGAAGAAAAGCCGTATGCGTGTGAAAATTGTGAGAAGAAATTCTCTGATAATATAAGTTTAATACACCATTCAAGGATTCACAGTAAGGAGAAGCCGTATAACTGTGAACAATGTGGTAAGACATTTTTACGAGAAGGTCATTTAAAATGTCATGAACGGATACATAGTGGAGAGAAGCCTTACAGCTGTGGGCAATGTGATAGGACATTCTCACAAAAAGGTAATTTAACATCTCATGAAAGGATTCACAGTGGAGAGAAGCCCTACAGCTGTGAAAATTGTGAGAAGAAATTCTCTGATAATAAAAGTTTAATACGCCATTCAAGGATTCATAACGAAGAGAAGCCCTACAGCTGTGAAAATTGTGGGAAGAAATTCTTTGATAATAAAAGTTTAATACGTCATTCAAGGATTCATAGTGAAGAGAAACCCTACAGCTGTGAAACTTGTGTGAAGAAATTCTCTGATTATAGAAGTTTAATATGCCATTCAATGATTCATAGTGAAGATAAACCATACAGCTGTGAACGTTGCGGGAAGACATTCTCTGATAATAAAAGTTTTTTACGCCATTCAAGGATTCATAGTGGAGAGAAGCCCTACAGCTGTGGACAATGTGGGAAGACATTTTTACGAAAAGGTCATTTAAATTGTCATGAACGGATTCATAGTGGAGAGAAGCCATACAGCTGCGGTAATTGTGCGAAGAAATTCCTAACTAAAAGTAATTTAAAATGTCACGAAAGAATTCATAGTTGAGAGGGGAGCCCTACAGCTGTGTAAGATGTATGAAGACATTTTCTGGTATTGCAAATTTAGCACGCCATTCAAGGATTTATAGTGGAGAGAAGCTATTTTTGAAAAAGGTAATTTCAAATACCACGAATGCTACAGCTGGGAAGCTATTTTTGAAAAAGGTAATTTCAAATACCACGAATGCTACAGCAAATACCACGAATGGAACATGTGGGAAGATATTTTTGAAAAAGGTAATTTCAAATGCCACGAATGCTACAGCTGTGCGATAATGTGATAAGACATTCTTACTTAAACCTGGTTTAAACTTGTAGGGACTACAGTCGTCCCTGAATATTGTCAACACGCACGGTCAACGACCGACGAAACGACCTTCGGATATGTCCAAAGGTCGCATACCAGAACATTAATATTGTTTACACGCAAATACTATTTATTCCATTATGGATACATTCCACAGTAGAAAGAGAACGCATCGTGCTGTCTCGCCGTTCCCGCCAACAAATTATCTACCCACAATATTATTCGCAACGTCTGCGACCATCTCTGGTCGCACAGGAGTGAGATAAAAATATATTGCGGGCGCACTCACGCGCCCCGTTCTGAATTGTATAAATACCTACTTACCGATAAATAAAGATTATTAATCATTTGACCATTCATTGCTGTTTACTATTCATTGATTGTTCACTCTCACTTTCCGCATTGCTAATCGACGTATTTTATTTTAAATACCAAACAATCAAAATCATCAGCACGTCCAACAAGGACATCCGCTAAAAACTTTTATGAAAGGATCATAGTTGAGAGAAGTTCTACGAATTGGGAAGCCGTATGAATTAAGTGAAGTTGAAAGAAGCCTCATGAATTGTGAAACAATTCTCACAAAAATCACTTAATATACCATTCACGGATTCATACTGAGGAGAATTGTAGAACTTGTGCGAAGATGTAATCGTTCAAAGCCATGTGAAAGAAATTTGGATCAAAATTAATATATATCTGCAGGTCATCCGCATACAGATGATAAGAACATTTAAGAGACGATGTTATTGGGTTGATGAATATAGAAAAAAGGAATGGAGAGAGAATTTCACCTTGGGGAACGCCTGCAGAGACGTCAGTCCATTCAGATATACGCTCTTGGTATTTACAAGATTGTTGTCTTCCTTTGAAATAGCTCGAAAATCTTACTTACGAGAACAAACATACTTGAAAATGGAATATATAAAATGGAAATATCGATGAACAATAACGGACAAACATTTGCAAGATTTTTTAAGGTTAGGTACTTCGAGCATAAACCAAAAATCACAATTAAAAAAAATATATATATCTTATTATTTTTAACCAAAAATGTTTGTTATTACGACTTTATTTTAATAATAATTGTACTTTTTGTGAGTCATATTTTTTTGTAATAAAAGTTCTACATATCATTTTATCCTTTGTTATCTTTTTTTTTTTCGGTAGCTTAATAAATATATATTAATGAAAGATAGTTTCAAGATTTCCTGGTCATGATTTAATTGCATTGAAATGTTCCAGAAGTTGCGACATATAACACTTTCATTGTGTACAGCACAGCCTGGCAGGATTAATGGCTTAATATCTTTCAACCAACCAGAATGTTGTTAACCCTTCCCTCCCTGTGATGTGTAACTAGTACACATTGCTTCTAAAAACGTTAATATCTGTATAAATATAATAAATACTGGGTTCAGATTTTAGGTATTCCTCCGTAATACATTTACGCATTGTAATTATCGGCCACATTAGAGATATTTTGTGAAAATCGGGAATAAATTCACCGATACAATCAAACGTGTGCCAGTGTGTGACTTAGATATATTCATTCTAAAAAAACCGCTATGGGTGAGGAAGCGACGCTATTCACATCTTACTCTCACTCTACTTCGGTATATATGGGAACGTAAGAAATAGAATCTCAGTTCGCTCGCTTCTCTCTTTTTGGTAGCCAGCCGGCTTTCGATCGAGGTGGTCGCTCTGTCCGTTTTGTGAACGTCGTCCGATCATTTTTTTTTTCATGTTTTCAGCAATTAAATTTCAATTATTATCACTTTTGACTTCAAATTTAATTAACTTAAGCGATTGACTATGAATATTCTTATTTTTCCCATTTTAAATCGCTCATTTTTACATATGTATTGAATACACAGCACCGGAACGGGCAGAATTTTTTAGCACAGGGAGGGAAAGGTTAAAGAGGCCTGAAGTGAAAAGAAGACTGGAATCCTTTTTTAAAAATCTGTGTTCCTGAGGGATTTGAACTTTTTTGCAGCCTCCTGGTTGGGAGTTAGGTGTCTTGCAAACTAGGCCACGGAGGTCATCATTAGTTTATTTGCAAAGAAGAATATCAGCCAGGATTCTTCTCATACTGCTAGGCGGTGCCGAGACTATATCCACAGTGTCATCCATTTCTATACCACGTGTGACTATAGCTGAGTGTTTAGCCATGATATTCCTTCTGTAAGTTGCTTTGTACAATATTATAGAACAGAGGGTGATTCCTTGCACGGCTATATTTATAAGGAACATATAAACTTAGTGTTTCTAGAATCGCGGGACAGTTAAAACTACCTTGAAGAACCTTCTGTACCGGACAGGTACAAAGACTGTAGATAGGTGGTTGGTTGCTGCACAATGCTCGGAGAATTCAGGTCGCTGTTTCGAAAGCGTCAATCACCAAAAGTTAATTCTTGGCGAAATATTCTTTCTGTGCTACGCCACTGAACTTAGGGGCGGGGCGTTCCGCTGCTCGGGGCGGAGTCTGTACGTGGCTATTCAGATGTCTGCTCGGAGCGGCTCCAGTGGCGTGACGAGTGAAGATAGTTCTGGCGAAGTGAAGAGACGAAGCGAAGACAGTTGTAGAGCAGAGATTCCTCTTTCTGGGTTGAAGTAGGGTAGAAGAGTAAAACACAGGAAGAGTCGAGTGAAGAGAATATATTTTTCCAAATCCGGGGGGGCCCCCTATATTAACGGTCAGTCGGCCGTCACAAGCGCCCATTGCCCGCGAAATACAACAACTTTCGGGGTTTGGGCCCTGCTTACGCCGACCGGGCCCCGACCTACTCCGATCGCCCCGCCTTGCCAGTCACTTATTTCTAGTGCGGTCGCGAATGCGATCGGAGTCAAACAAACATACATTTTACATATAAATACAACATTATTACATAGAATGAACAAATACAAGAACATACATAGATTTACGTGACAGGAACATATACAAATTATTATAACATTACATATCCAAACATATAGCACAGATTTAATTGTCCTATCACACCTGTAAATATTGCCACATGCAAGCTCTTTCGTCTATCACAAGGGGCGACTGCACACGTCCGATACACCTTCAATAAGAATATTACGATGGATTTTTCTTTCGAGACTTCTATGGTTACACACCGTGAGAAGTTCAACATGGTGAGTGTAACATATTTTGGGTAATCCCCCTTTGTTCTGTACCATAGATATCTGAGGAATTTCTTTTGTATTTGTTATATATTATTCTTATATTTGAGCTGATGTTATTTGAGTGTTTCTATCGATGAACTAAAAATTTGGTTTCTAGATAGCCCTAGAGAAACTAATCACTCGCGGAAAGGTCTGTTAATCTGGCTAGTCAGGAGAAGTTCCCATTCTAGAGATAACATGGCTGAGAAACCGATTCCTCATAGTTGTCATGTGGCGTGCATGTGGCGTGTATTCTGAATGATGAGCAACTGAGAACCAACTGAGAACACAGAGAGTGATGGGTCAATCTTACGAACGTCTACATTTAATGAAGAATATCATATATAAGATGTTCTAAAAAATGTATACGTTCTTTTATAGCGTACCATTTACTTAAACTTGCTGCAAGAATATGTCATACCATGCATTCGTGAGGAGTGTAGAAATGAGGAGGTCTCTTATTTCCAGCAAGATGGTACGCCTCCCTACTATCATCATGACGTGATGGCCTATCTTGATGGGAATTTGCTGAACAGGTGGATTAGATATGGAGGGTCTTTCGAATTGAGCGATTTTTTGAATACTTGGATAAAACGAAGATTAGGTAAGATGAAGAAGGGCACGGTGAGATGGTTTGGGCATATGGAACAAATGAATGAAGAATGACTAACAAAACAAATGTGGGTGAGTGGAACGTGTGGTAAAGGAAGACCAAGAGAAGTATAGTTGGATTAAGTGAATGATATTGTGAGAAAAATAAAAATAGAGAAATTTTAGCTGTGAGAAATTGTATGAATGTAGGAGAGTCTAGCCCTCTGTCATCTCTGCCTACCCCGACAGGAAAATGGCATGATGTTATGTATACATATATGTGTATCACATACGTTCTATACTAAAGGGTCATTCAAATTGAGCGTTTTTTTAATTCTTAGATAAAACACAGATGGCGTCGCGAACTTCCCTGGATCTTGTGACATTTGAAAAGTGTAATGTATAGCATTTATAAAAATGGAGTCGTATACAACACAACAACGCGTTTAAATTGAGAATTATTTTATGTATTGTAATCTCCGGAAACGGTGATGTTAATTGCCCACCAAGATCATGTGATCTAACACCGTTGGACTATTTTTTCTGGGGTTACGTGAAAAGCCAGGTCTACAAGAATGACACCCGATCAATTTCTGAGCTGAAGGACGAAATTATTTGCGTTATCGGTGAGTTAGAACCCCGCAATTATGCTAAAATGTCATCGAAAATTTTGACAAAAGAGTGGACATCTGCGGAACTGCATGAGGTAGACATTTGGCGGATATTATTTTTTGTGTTTAAATATCATACATTATACTTCAATGATCAATATAAAGTTTTTGAAATCAAAGCAAATTGTGTGTTTTATTCAAGATTAAAAAAAAAATGAATTAAAAAAGTTGCTCAATTTGAAAGACCCTTTATAAAGGTAGTGTGGCGTCCATATGCTCGGTCAATGACCGGCGATCCGACCTTTGCATACCTTGATAATTCCAAACAAACGAGTACAAGGTCCACACGCCGGTCATTCAACTCATTGTCATACGCGGAGCGCATTCCATGCTAGAGCGAGAAGGCAGCACATCTGTCGCGCCAAATCCCAAAATAAATTGTCACCTACAAGACGCACGCAGCGTATTGTGAATGCAGAAACGAGACGGCGGGATATCTTGCTCGCATTCCCGCACACATTAGAGAATAGTATAAATACCTACGTCTACTAAAAAAATGTCTCTTTCCGCATTGCGATCTAAAACGAGTTTTATTTATCAACAAATCATCATCATCTCTCCCTTAAGGACACAGCTCCTAAAGTAGCATTGAATAGCCCCCCGGCGCCAATGGTCTTTTTTTTATGGAGACTCTTCAAAGATAAAGTTGATGGCACAAAGGTGGTAACAGTTATCCCCTTAACAACCAAGCCCGAGAATTTCTCGGGAAAAATAATCATGCATTCCTTACCGTGCCCGAGAAATTCTCGAGCTATGACAATGTTATAATGTATATTTTTTTTCTGACTTACTCTGACATCTACCGCAAAAACATTCAAGCTCAATAGTAAATTTTTAGTTGAGCAAGGATTCAAACCAAAAAATAAAGAAATCTGTAATACTAAGATCCATTTATTTACTCGATATTCAAAATGGCCGATAAATGGCGCTCATACACATTTCTTGACCTGGAAGAATGAAGTGAAAACGAATTATATAATGTATTAGGCGAGTCAGATTGTGGTGAATTTGAAGAGGAAAGACTCTTCTATAGTGAGGATGAAGAAGAACCAGTTCCAGACGAGGATGTTTCAGATTGGGAAAATGAATTGGGTGAAGGGAACAGTTCAACCAGCGGGCCGAGTAATGGAGAAGTAGTCCATGTCCAGGATCCCGCACTCGGCAGCTGGGGAATAGGGCAGGGACCTCCGACACTCCTCTCAGGCTACAAGGAAGAAACTCCCACTTTCCTTATAAAATCCGTGGCAATGCTGGTGGAAAAAAGTATGTTAACAGAAAATGTATAGTATAGTATGTAAGGCTAAAGCAAAGGCCTGAACGCAGAGTGTGTGTGACAATGCAGGCTATGATAGGAGCCTACAGGAGGTCTCCCTACATAATGAAGGTTGCTTCATTCATTTCTATTGTAAAAATGATTTGTTCAAATAACTGTGTTTTTTAATTTTATTTTACGTTTTTAATGTGTATTTTTTTCACATGTGAAGAAAAAAATTACAAAATTATAATTGAATTTGAATTATTACTTCATTTTTGACTCCAGACAATTTAATCAAAATATATTTTTGAATCTCGTATAAAAATATGAATTCAGCTTATTATTATTGAGTAAAAAAGTCTTTATTTTTCTCAAATCCGACTCCTGTGTGATTTCTTATTAAATGTTTAAAGCATGATGTCATTTGACTATAGAAAGACTACTGAAACTGACCTCACGATCAGTTTCAGTTTTAACATGGCGGTTATCAAAGGGTTAATGGGTTGAAAGCAGCCATTGAAAAAGAATGCGCCCAAATACCAAAACCAAATATTCATAATGTGTGATTCTACAATATCGGCAGTGCATGAACCAGAATGGCCATCAATTTAAGCATTTACGTTAATTTAAAAAACAACTACATCTGTCTTCTTTAATTTGGAGTTTTAATCTTAGATATACCTTAACAAATACTGAATTAATAACCGTTCAAAGTGTCTATACATTTTTTGACACCCTGTAGAATCCGTTTCTGAACCATATGTAACCTGTAAGGTGGGTGATTCAGTTCTTGGAAACCACAGTGTTGAATAGCAACCTTTGCAGCAACAGAAGTGTGCATTTATACATTATCGTGAAACAATCTCACGCCTCGTGACAGCTTTTTTTCGTCGATTGATTCACCACCACGCATTTTCGACCTCTCCTTCCTCGTCATCATTATTTGAAGCGGTGTCCGGATCCCACATGTAGTAAGACTTCTTAGCCGCCGCCGATTTGCCGTCAGCGTGAACTCTCTTCTTATGCTTCGTGAGTTCACTGTTCGTCTTGCACGCGAACGAGCATTGATCGCAACCAAACGGCTTTTGATCGCTATGCTTGATCCGATGCTTCTTTAAATCTGATATTGTTCGACAAGTATAACTACACTGACTACAAGCTATATTCTTCTCTTTAATATGTATTCGCTGGTGAAGTCTCAATTTGTGTTGCGTCTTACCGGCGTATTTACAAAAATGACAGTTGAACGGTCGTTCGTCCGAATGTTTCACTATCTTTTCTACATCGCGGTTCGTTCTTTTCTCGTTCGGCGACAGTTTTAAACCGCACTTTTTGCACGCTTGATCTTTCACCTTTATGATTCCGTTTTTGTCGAGTTTAATTTTGTTCCTTTGACCGCAAAATTCGCAATTGCAAATCTTGCGTCGTTTAACCTTTTTCTTTTTAATTTTCGCTATTTCCAACGGATTTTCTTCAAATTTGGACATCTTCTCTCCCGAGTTGGAATGTTCTCCGTCTTCTGAATTGTTCGGCATGTCGGGATTCTGAAATAATCGAAATAAAGAGTTGAATGAAGACATCAGAAATTAAATCTATAGATAAAATAGATGTCTTAAGTAATATGAACAAAGGAACTTTAAGATTTGTTATCGAGAGAAAACCTTTGACTTAAAAACCTACAGCTCAGCTTATAAAACTCTAGGATTTGTAATGAGAATCTCTAAGTCGTTTGAAAACCAAATGGTGCTCAAAACGTTGTTTAATTCATTGATCCGTAGCAAATTAGAAAGCAATGCTCGCATTTGGAGCCCAGTGGGGGCGCAGAACTCACTCATGGTGGAGAAAGTACAAAAAAATATCTACAATATCTCTATATGAGTGGGTTTGGTGTTGTCTATTCATGGCTTTATCCTACTCAGTTTCTGCTGGGCATGCTCGGGTATAACTCCTTGAGCGTAAGGAGAGATCTGCGTCTCCTGGTATACGTTGTCAGACTCGTTCGAGGAGTTGTGATGAGCTGTCCAGCATTACTACAAAGATTAGCGTTAAATGTTCCTAACAATTACACCAGACTGTGCTGACAAGAACTGTTCTCAATAACATACGCAAGAACGGGTCTTCCAGCCGCTGTGTCTGTTGGAAGGGCCTTAACTCTTCTGAACGGGACTGCTTCGGATATTGACATATTCCATATCACATTACCAAAAGCAAAAGTAAATTATCTTCTAAGATTGAGCGCGTTAGAAAGTACTCATCAACGTACTTAAGTGACTGAATATATGTGTATGTTTGTGTGTATGTATCATATGTATGCATATATTATACATTATTTCTTATTTTACATAATTTTTTATTCTATACAATTTTTCTTTATTTTTAATATGTCTTGTATTTTTCAAAGTACGAGGCATATCCAGAAAGTAAGTGTACTGAATTTTTGTAGGTTACAATTTTTTTTATTTAAACAAAAAAATTACGTGGTTACCGTAGTACATATGTAAGCTATTTTTCGACATAGTCGCCATTTCTCTCAATGCAGGTGGTGAAGCGGGGTTTCAACTTTTTGATGCCTTCCTTGATGCCAACCCCTCCGTCCACTTCTCCACCTCTTCCTTTACCTCCTTGTCAGTTGAAAACCTTTTTCCACCCATGTGCAGCTTCAGGGAGGTAAAGAAATAGTAATCTGAAGGTGCTAGGTCAGGGGAATGCGCGGGATGGTTCAGGACATCCCATTGAAACGAGGCGAGCAGTTCCTTCGTGGCGTTGGCTGTGTGTGGTCTGGCATTGTCGTGCAGCAGGCAGACTCCCTTTGTCAGCATGCCTCTCCTCTTGTTCTGAATCGCCCTCCGAAATTTTTTTAGGGTCTCACAGTATCTTGCAGAGTTGATGGTCTCCCCTTGAGGCATATATTCAATTAAAATTATACCTTGACAGTCCCAAAACACGGATGCCATGATTTTCTTGGCTGAAATTGTGGTTTTGAACTTTTTGGCGGAGGGTGAAGAGGTGTGACGCCACTGTTGAGACTGCCTTTTGGTTTCAGGCGTGTAGTGTGCAACCCAAGTTTCATCTCCAGTAACGATGGAGCGGAGAAATTCATCTCCATGGAGTTTGCAGCGCCTCAAAAACTCTTGCCCGGCATTATTTATTTCGCACTTGGCGGGAGATTGGATTGACATTTTTCACGAAACGTGTTGTCGCGTCGACACTTCTCAGCGTACTGACCTCGAGCCGGTCTCGTTGCGGAGGGGACGGGTCAGGCTATACGGAAGTGTAGCCAACATGTCGAAAATAAAATCCATCCGGTCGTGAGAGCCTCAGTACAGTTACTTTCTGGATACGCCTAGTAATTGGACTAAGCCTGTTTTGAGAAAGTAAATAAATAAAATACATTAACTTTCCAGCCTTTTTCTTAAGATAATCTATTTAAAGCTCCGAGCTCATCCCACAACATTCCCCCGGCTGAGATACACCTCACTAATATAGGGCGAGCCCAACCGCAAGGACACCAGATGTTTTTCAGCATACACATGACGATTAAGAAAAAAATGAATAAATGGCAGAAAAAAAGGATACCCATAAATATCACCTTAGGTTAACTTATAATAAAAGAGAAAAGCCTCGAGGAGTCCAAATTTTATAAAAATAAAATCACAAATGGGAAATGATGTTCACACATACAAACCACAATACAAAATGATGTTCACACATACAAACCACAATACAAAATGATGTTCACACATACAAACCACAATACAAAATGATGTTCATACATACAAACCACAATACAAAATGATGTTCACACATACAAACCACAATACAAAATGATGTTCACACATACAAACCACAATACAAAATGATGTTCACACATACAAACCACAATATAAAATGATGTTCATACATACAAACCACAATACAAAATGATGTTCACACATACAAACCACAATACAAAATGATGTTCACACATACAAACCACAATACAAAATGATGTTCATACATACAAACCACAATACAAAATGATGTTCACACATACAAACCACAATACAAAATGATGTTCACACATACAAACCACAATACAAAATGATGTTCACACATACAAACCACAATACAAAATGATGTTCACACATACAAACCACAATACAAAAGATGAAAATAAATAAACAGTTATATAAAAATTAATGAGAAGATAACGCACAAACACGCACACACAATCCACCCTCGATTCACCGCCAGTGAAAAGAGAGAAAAGCAAATAAGAGTCCAAATCATCAAAAAAACATTAACTATTTAGAAGGTAACATTTCAGAGCATTTCTGAAGGTACAACTAATCACCCGTTCTTTTGTTTTTAACCTGGCGAGTTTATTGCCATGTGGCAATCTTTTCCAACCAACCAGAAAGATGTTTTTATAGGCCCTAAGTGTTAACCAGACTGGAATCCTTTTTAAAAAATCTGGGTTCCAGCGGGGATCGAACCCGCAACCTTCGGATCGGCAGACAAGGGTCTTACCACCAGGCCACGGAGGTCTTTCAATGTCAGGGGCAACTCATTCCAGCATTTGCTGGCTGAGTATGAGAAGGATCCCTCGAATAATTTTTTCACCTCATCATCAGGGAGCACAAATAAGACTTGTTTGTCTAAACAAATTACAATGTCTTTAAGGGTGTATTCTACTCTAAAGGCGTGAATTTCGGGCGTTTTTTCAGACTAAATAAATAAAAAATATAAAATATTTTTCCTATACATTTTTTACAGTTTGTTTATTGATGACTTGAGAATGTACAAAAGAGATTTTTGAAAAAAAAATTCAAAATTCAAGACGCTATCAGCTGTTATAACTTGTAAAAAAAAAAAAAAAGTGGTGAGCTGGTCGACATGATTGGAGCCCTTTCCTAAATCCGAGACAAAAATCATACACAGTTTCTTAACGAGAAATAATGTCGTTATAGTTGGTACTAAAGAGAAAGAAAAAAATCGTAAAATGGCGGCTGCCTGAAAAAAAATTAAATTTCCTTACTCTTTTTTTCTAATTTTTAAGAATAGTACAATAAAAAAAATAGTTTTGAATTTTTCAAGGTAGGGACGATATAAAAATTATTTATCAAAGTTTCATACTAAATTTCAAGGCGATCGGTTGGATAGAACTTGAGATTTTATGTCGACCAGGTCGAAAAAAGTAGTTTTAAAATTAGTGTAAAAAGTAGTTTTAAAATTAGTGTGTAATTTAAGTAATTAGTGTAAAAAAAAAAAAAAAAACGCGTTTCAAGTTTTGAGATCATTGTCTGAGTCATTCCGGTGCGACGTGCTGCTGCCTCATTTATAGCTAACATATGACTTCGTAAATATTGAGAATTTTTAAATTTCCTTTTGATAACATATTCTTAAAGGTTTAAACTTTAAGAATATGCAAAAAATAAAAAAATAATTTTTTTTCAAATTTCTAGAGTAGACTACCCTCTCTTAAACCTTCACAGTGTTAATGCCTTAACTATAAATAACATGATAGAATAGTTAAGCATTTAAAATGTGGCCCTACAGAAGAATATCAAAGATTTAATGGGCTTGTAGGAACTACGGTCGTCCCTGAATATTGTCAACACACACGGCCAGCGACCGACGAAATGACCTTTGGATATGTCCAAAGGATGCATACCAAAACATTGAAATTGTTTACCCACAAATACTATTTACGATACATTCCACAGTAGAAAGAGAACGCATCACGCTGTCTCGTCGTTTTCGCCAACAAATTGTCTACCCACAATATTATTTGCGATGTCTGCAATATTTCAATTGACCATTTCTGCACGCACAGAAGCGAGATAAAAATATATTGCGGGCGCACTCCCGCGCCCATTCTGAAATGTATAAATACCCACTTACCGATAAATAAAGAATCATTAATTATTAATTATTATTCATTGATTCATTCACTCTCTCTTTCCGCATTGCTAATTGACGTATTTTATTTAAATACCAAACAATCAAAATCATCATCGCGTCTTTCAAGGACATCCGCTAAAGGCTGACGAAGTATGCAATGAAGAGGTCCTCAAACGCAAAGACAAAGAAGTACTCACTTGCATTAAGAAGGAGAGATTGGAATGCTTTGGGTATTTCACGAGAGGAAACAATTACGAGATCATCCAAGTCATATTGTAGGGTAAGACACAAGGAAAACAAAGTGTAGGAAGAAGGAACTCCTGGCCGAAGAACCTGGGAGAGTGGTTCCATTGCAGCACGGAGACACTGTTCAGAACGGCTGCAGACAAAGTTAAAATAACAAGAATGATTGCCAAGTTACAAAGTGGAAAGGGACATTAACGTGTTCCTCGCGGGAAGCACAAACGCCTGTGATCTGATCTGTAGCATTCCTTTGTGTATTTTACGTAATGTTTAGTTTATCTCCTTTATTTAATGAGTCTCCTTAAGAGTAATGACTATTATTTATTATCAGAAAATTACTTGAATGTCATGTTTACTTGGTGGTGTAATCAAATATCAGTGGTTCTAAACAAAATACGCGTTTAAACTTAGAAATTAAAAAACGCCGAAATTGTGCCGCGCACAGGATTCGTGGAATTTGATTTTTAACGCGGTGTACAGGTTAAGAAGATTGTACGAGATTCCTTGGCCATAAACAGTATCGATCACCTGATTTGGCTCCATGCGACTTCTAGATATTCCCGAAACTGAAATTGGCGATGAAAGGAAGGCGTTTCGACACGATTTCTCCATTGTTCTTTTTCCGACCGAGATTCAAAAGGTACAAGGTGGGGCATGAACTTTCTACAAAAATAAATTTAAATAATGACATGTTTTTTATGTAGTTGTTCAGACTGTAATGTGGCTAGAATTATACCCACATTACAGTCTGCAACATAAGAGTCTGAACAACTACATAAAAACCATGTCATTATTATTTAAATTTATTTTTGTAGCAAGATTCATGCCCCACCCGATACTGTCAATTGTTACGTCATTACAAATGAACCAGCGATGCCAGTGCTTCGAAACTTTTACAGAAGATAGTCGAAATGTGTCGCTAGTTAACTCATTTATTCATCCACAGATGGCGCTGGTGGTTACGCGAAAATAAAACCAGTTAAATTTACCATTGGACAAGATATGCATAAAATCATATATGACTTCTGAATGTACCCTAAAATACTCCAAATACCTTAGAATAAGATGTTTTCAAGCAGTTATTTTCTTCAATTTTTTTCTGTAACATGGAGAAGTCATCCACTTTCAAACTGATACAAGGTGAAACTTCCATATCTAGAAAGAAAAATAAAAGTTTTTATCAAAAAAAAAAAGAAATTGGGTATTCCAATAGTTCGGTTGTACCCACGGGGAGCCGAGACACGCCCTGATGCAAGGAAAGAATTATAATGTCTGATTTTGAAATAAGGTAAACTGAGAAATATAATTGATAGAAGATTGTACATGAAAGTTGTGTGCTTGAAAAGCCGTTCTCTCTGCCCACCCCAGAAATGATACAGCGAGATGATACGTATGTATTTTGGGTGTACAAATTACTTCGGTCCGTTTTTTTTGTATTCAAAAATGCATTAATTTCTAAACAAAATGAATGAACAGATCAATTAAAGTATTGTCAATTAAATCAATTAAAGTATTACTTTTTCCCATCATCCCATTCCCACTTTGCACGCACGCACGCACGCACGCACGCACGCACGCACGCACACACACGCGCACACACTCGCACACACACACGCACGCACACACGCACACACACGCGCACACACACACACACACACACACACACACACACACACACACACACACACACACACACACACACACACACACACACACACACACACACACACACACACACACACACACACACACACACACACACACACACACACACACACACACACACACACACACACACACACACACACACACACACACACACACACACACACACACACACACACACACACACACACACACACACACACACACACACACACACACACACACACACACACACACACACACACACACACACACACACACACACACACACACACACACACACACACACACACACACACACACACACACACACATATATATATATATATATATATATATATATATATATATATATATATATATATATATATATATATATATATATATATATATATATATATACTATATATATATTGTTCGAATTCAAAAATATTCTAGAGGTAGAGTAATTTATTTTTATTTTAATAAAATATGTAGTGATACAAAATAAGAAGAAATATTAGTATAAAACTATAAATATATGTTATCTAGGTAGATAAAGCTGTATAATGACATTACACTGCACGTATGTGACAGTTAAAGTGAACTGATATGAAGTTAGACATAAACGGAAAGCTATGATTGGCCAAGTCGGACATGATCTTTTTTAATTGGTTCGAAGTCTGGACAAGATTGTTTTTGAAAAAATACTGGTTTTTTATTATGATTTTAAAATGATTTATATGCTTTTTTCATTGAAATGAAAATGTTAAACGGCTCCGTACCATCGATAAGAAGAAATCTGCTTTATCAACTCATTTCTTGTATCTGATGAACATGATGTTTTTGTAATGTTACCTCTTCACTTGTGGTTAACATTGCGTCTTACAGTTACATTTTGATTTAAGAGTTTATAATAAATTATTCCTATATTAATTATTACATTAACACTGCGGAGATTAACATACTTCCCACATTGTCCACAGTTTGTTTCTATTAGGAATCCTTGAATGACATACAATATCAGAAAATGTTTTCACAGCTGTAGGGTGAAACTCTCAACTATGTATCCTTTCATGAGATTTTAAACCACCTTTAGTTAACAATGTCTTCGCACAAATACCACAGATGTAAGGCTTCTCTCCACTATGAATCCGTTCATGACATTTTAAATATCCTTTTTCTAAGAATGTCTTACCACACTCTCCACAGCTGTAAGGCTTTTCTCCACTATGAATCCTTGAATGGCGCATTAAGTGGCTTTTTTTTGAGAATATTTTTGCACAGATTGTACAACTGTACGCACTCTCTATACTATGAATCCTTGAATGACGTAATAAACTTCTATTATGTGCGAATGACTTCTCACAATTTTTACAGCTGTAAGACTTCTCTTCACTATGAGTCCTTTCATGATATTTTAAATGACCTTTTTGAGAGAATGCCTTCCCACAAGTTTCACAGTTGTAGGGTTTCTCTTTACTGTGAATCCTTTCATGATATCTTAAAGTACCCTTTTGTGAGAATGTCTTCCCACATTGTCCGCAGCCGTAGGGCTTTTCTCCACTATGAATCCTTAAATGGCAAATTAAATTACTATGATCAGAAAATGTTTTCTCACAATTTTCACAGCTGTAGGGTTTCTTTGCACTATGAGTTCTTTCATGAGATTTAAAATCACTTTTTTGTGAAAATGTCTTCCCACAATCTCCGCAGCTGTAAGGATTCTCTCCACTGTGAATTCTTGAATGGTATATTAAACTTGTATTATCATAGAATGTCTTCCCACAAGTTTCACAGCTATAGGAATTTTCTCCATTATGAATCCTATAATGAGATTTTAAACTACCCTTAGTTAAGAATGTTTTCTCACAATTACCGCAGCTGTAAGGTTTTTCTCCACTATGAATCCGCTCATGACATTTTAAATACCCCTTTTCTAAGAATGTCTTACCACACTGTCTACAGCTGTAAGGCTTTTCTCCACTATGAATCCTTGAATGGCGTATTAAGTGACTTTTTTTTGAGAATATTTTCGCACAGATTATACAGCTGTATGGATTCTCCATACTATGAATCCTCGAATGGCATATTAAATCTTCATTATCAGAGAATGACTTCCCACAATTTTCACATCTGTAAGGCTTCTCTTCACTATGAGTCCTTTCATGATATTTTAAATGACCTTTTTGAGAGAATGCCTTACCACAAGTTTCACAGTTGTAGGGTTTCTCTTTACTGTGAATCCTTTCATGATATCTTAAAGTACCTTTTTGTGAGAATGTCTTCCCACATTGTCCGCAGCTGTATGGCTTTTCACCACTATGAATTCTTAAATGACGAATCAATTTTCTATTATCAAAGAATGTCTTTCCACAATTTTCACAGCTGAATGGCTTCTCTGCACTATGAATCCTTTCGTGAGATTTTAAATGACACTTTTGTGAGAATGTCTTCCCGCAGTCACCGCAGCTGTAGGGCTTCTCTCCACTATGAATTCTTAAATGACTAATCAATTTTCTATTATCAATGAATGTCTTTCCACAATTTTCACAGCTATAGGAATTATCTGTACTATGAATCCTTTCATGAGATTTTAAATTCCCTTTGCTTGAGAATGTTTTAGCGCAATTACCGCAACTGTACGGCTTTTCTCCACTATGAATCCTTTCGTGAGATTTCATAGAACTTTTTTCTGGAAATTTCTTGCCACACTGTTCACAGCTATAGGGTTTCTCTCCACTATGAATCTTCGAATGGCACGTTAAGTGACTTTTTTTTGAGAACATTTTCGCGCAGATTATACAGCTGTAGGGACTCTTTTCACTATCAATCTTTAAATGTCGTAATAAACTTATTTTATCAGAGAATGTCTTCCCACAATTTCCACAGCTGTAGGGCTTCTCTCCACTGCAATTATCTCTATATAATCGGTCATTCATATAACGTGAACCTAAAACAAGTGAGTATTTTGAATAACTCTGAATAATATTCTTTTACAATATTAAGTTATAAAGCTAGAAAATATACAATCAAACAATTTTCTGATAACTCGGAGACATTCTTTTACAATACTAAGTCATAAAGCTAGAAAATTCTAGAGTGAAACAGTTTTCTGCTAACTCTGAATCATATTGTTTTACAATACTAAGTCATAAAGCTAGAAAATTATACAGTCGAATAATTTTATGCTAACTCTGAATCATATTTTTTTACATTATTAAGTCATAAAGCTAGAAAATTATACAGTCGAACAATTTTCTGGTAACTCTGAAACATATTTTTTTACATTATTAAGTCATAAAGCTAGAAAATTATACAGTCGAACAATTTTCTGGTAACTCTGAAACATATTTTTTTTACATTATTAAGTCATAAAGCTAGAAAATTATACAGTCGAACAATTTTCTGGTAACTCTGAAACAAATTCTTTTACAATATCAAGTCATAAAGCTAGAAAATAATACAGTCAAACAATTTTCTGCTAACTCTGAATCAAATTCTTTTACAATATCAAGTCATAAAGCTAGAAAATTATACAGTCAAACAATTTTCTGCTAACTCTGAATCAAATTCTTTTACAATATCAAGTCATAAAGCTAGAAAATTATACAGTCGAACAATTTTCTGCTAACTCTGAATCAAATTCTTTTACAATATCAAGTCATAAAGCTAGAAAATTATACAGTCGAACAATTTTCTGCTAAATCTGAATGATATTCTTTTACAATATTAAGTCTTAAAGCTAGAAAATTATACAGTCGAACAATTTTCTGGTAACTCTGAAACATATTTTTTTACATTATTAAGTCATAAAGCTAGAATATTATACAGTCAAACAATTTTCTGCTAACTCTGAATCATATTCTTTTACAATATTAAGTCATAAAGCTAGAAAATTATACAGTCGAACAATTTTCTGGTAACTCTGAAACAAATTCTTTTACAATACTAAGTCATAAAGCTAGAAAATTATACAGTCAAACAATTTTTTGCTATAAAGCTATTCCTATAGTCGCATTATTTAACTGAATCATTTTAATTGTTCTCAATCGTTAACAAAGTAAAATTTATCCAACGTTATGATTCAAATATTTTAATTTCATCATTTTATATAGTATTAACCTTTATACAGTTATAATCTCTCTCAGTGATATTTTTCTAATTCTCTTACTAACACTTGGGACATTCTTTAAATGAATTTAAATATTCTGCCTGTTTCACCTTGCAGTGCAAAAGAAAAAGTTAACTGTACATACTTGTTTATTCTACTCTAGAAATTTGAAAAATTCGTTTTTTTTTTTGCATATTCTTAAAGTTTAGACCTTTAAGAATATGTTCTCAAAAGGAAACTTTAAAATTCTCAATATTTACGAAGTTACAGCTACAAATGAGGCAGCAATTACCGCCGCACCGGAACGTCTCAGACAATAATCTCATAACATTAAAAGCGTTTTTCTCCAAACTACTTTTTTCGACCTGGTCGACATAAAATCTCAAATTCTATCCGACCGATTGCCTTCAAATTTGGTATGAAACTTCGATAAATGTTTTTATATCGTCCCTACCTTGGAACACTATATTTTTACAATTTAAAAAAAAAAATACCAACTATAACGACATTATTTCTTATCAAGAAACAGTGTATGACTTTTATTTCAGATTAACGAAAGGGTTCCAATCATGTCGACCAGCTCACCTCCTTTTGATTTCCGAGATATAACAGCTGATAAGATCTTGAATTGTCAATTTTTTTTCAAATTTTTTTGTACATTCTCAAATCATCAATACACAAACTGTAAAAAATGTATAGGAAAAATATTTTTAGTTTTTTTTTTATTTAGTCTCGAAAACGCCCGAAATTGACGCCTCTAGAGTAGAATACCCACTGAATGTGGACACGCCTCTAGAGTAGAATACCCCCTCAATGTGGACACGCCTCTAGAGTAGAATACCCAGTTACTGTGGATACGCCTCTAGAGTAGAATACCTCCTTAATGTGGACACGCCTCTAGAGTAGAATACCCACTGAATGTGGACACGCCTCTAGAGTAGAATACCCCCTCAATGTGGACACGCCTCTAGAGTAGAATACCCACTTAATGTGGACACGCCTCTAGAGTAGAATACCCAGTTACTGTGGATACGCCTCTAGAGTAGAATACCTCCTTAATGTGGACACGCCTCTAGAGTAGAATACCCACTTAATGTGGACAGTCACTGTGGACATGCCTCTAGAGTAGAATACCTCCTTAATGTGGACACGCCTCTAGAGTAGAATACCCACTTAATGTGGACACGCCTCTAGAGTAGAATACCCACTTAATGTGGACACGCCTCTAGAGTAGAATACCCTCTTAATGTGGACACGCCTCTAGAGTAGAATACCTCCTTAATGTGGACACGTCTCTAGAGTAGAATACCCCTTAAGCCTTAACTTAACACACTTAGTGTTGGTAATAAGGTTTTACGTAAGCCTTTTCAATTTTAAATTTAATGGCTCTCAGCACAAGAAAAAAACAGAAACTGGGGCTGCAAATGATTTAAAAACTCTTTGGCAAAACATTGAATTTTTACGGTCCATAAACCAAATAAAAAAATAATTATATTATTAGAATGTAATGCAAGAGTTGAATATTCATACTCACTGGTTATTGCATGCGTGTCAGAAACATCAACAGTCACTGTGTTACTGTCCCGAGCACATTCCTTCTTTATATCCACTTCCTGTATGTCCATAGCAAAATCAGGGAATACTGGCGCAGTATCCTCTTCAAAATTTTCTTCTTTTACGGAAAAATCTGGACAGATCTTTAATTTCAAGTTGTTGGATTGCTCCTGTGAACTTATTACTGTGGTCATTATTTTATTTAATGTATCACAAGATGATTGGTCCAGAATATCTGCAAAATATCAAATTTATTGAAACAAAAAGATGACATGTCTTATATACAAGACATATCCAGAAAGTAAGTGTACTGAATTTTTGTAGGTTACAATTTTTTTTATTTAAACAAAAAAATTACGTGGTTACCATAGTACATATGTAATCTATTTTTCAACATAGTCGCCATTCCTCTCAATGCAGGTGGTGAAGCGGGGTATCAACTTTTTGATGCCTTCCTCGAAGTAGTTTCCCGCCAACCCCTCCGTCCACTTCTCCACCTCCTCCTTTACCTCCTCGTCGGTTGAAAACCTTTTTCCACCCATGTGCAGCTTCAGGGAGGTAAAGAGATAGTAATCTGAAGGTGCTAGGTCAGGGGAATGCGCGGGTTGGTTCAGGACATCCCATTTAAACGAGGCGAGCAGTTCCTTCGTGGCGTTGGCCGTGTGTGGTCTGGCATTGTCGTGCAGCAGGCAGACTCCCTTTGTCAGCATGCCTCTCCTCTTGTTCTGAATCGCCCTCCGCAATTTTTTAGGGTCTCACAGTATCTTGCAGAGTTGATGGTCTCTCCTTGAGGCATATATTCAATTAAAATTATGCCTCGACAGTCCCAAAACACGGATGCCATGATTTTCTTGGCTGAAATTGTGGTTTTGAACTTTTTGGCGGAGGGTGAAGATGTGTGACGCCACTGTTGAGACTGCCTTTTGGTTTCAGGCGTGTAGTGTGCAACCCAAGTTTCATCTCCAGTAACGATGGAGCGGAGAAATTCATCTCCATGGAGTTTGCAGCGTCTCAAAAACTCTTGCCCGGCCTCCACTCGATTCAACTTGTGTTGGTCTGTCAGCTGTTTTGGGACCCACCTCGCGGACAGTTTCCGATATCCGAGGATTTCTGTGATGGTTTCGTGTAGTAGAGATCTGGAGATTTGCGGAAACATCACAGAAAGTTCATCCACAGTCAATCTGCGATCGTCACGGAGTGCATTTTCGATTTTTTCCACAATTTCGTCAGTCACAATTGAAGGTCTTCCGCTCCTCTGATCATCATGCACAGACGTACGACCGTTTTTAAACTCGCGACACCACTTGTACACACTCGTACGATTCATAGCTTTATCACCATATGCAATTTTCACCTCATTATAAACCTCAACCGGAGGTTTTCCCTTCCAAACGAGATAACGGATGACGCCGCGTATTTCGCACTTGGCGGGAGATTGGATTGACATTTTTCACGAAACGTGTTGTCGCGTCGACACTTTTCAACGTACTGACCTCGAACCGGTCTCATTGCGGAGGGGAAGGGTCAGGCTACACGGAAGTGTAGCCAACATGTCGAAAATAAAATCCATCCGGTCGTGAGAGCCTCAGTACACTTAGTTTCTGGATACGCCTCGTATATTAAATGGAATCTACAATAAAACACATACAGTGTTCGGTTTTGACTCCCAAACCAATATGTCTGAGCTGATAAGATCAACATAATACAATCAAAGATTTTTTTTTTTAATTTCTATTTATTTACACATAATAAGAAATATAAATACATCATTTGCAAAAAAACAACCCTTAATGTTAATGTAGAATACCCCCTTAATGTTAATGTGGACACGCCTCTAGAGTAGAATACCCACTTAATGTGGACACGCCTCTAGAGTAGAATACCCACTTAATGTGGACACGCCTCTAGAGTAAAATACCTCCTTAATGTGGACACGCATCTAGAGTAGAATACCCCCTTAATGTGGACACGCCTCTAGAGTAGAATACCCACTTAATGTGGACACGCCTCTAGAGTAGAATACCCCTTAAGCCTTAACTTAACACACTTAGTGTTGGTAATAAGGTTTTACGTAAGCCTTTTCAATTTAAAATTTAATGGCTCTCAGCACAAGAAAAAAACAGAAACTGGGGCTGCAAATGATTTAGAAACTTTTTGCCAAAACATTGAATTTTTACGGTCCATAAACCAAATAAAAAAATAATTATATTATTAGAATGTAATGCAAGAGTTGAATATTCATACTCACTCGTTATTGCATGCGTGTCAGAAACATCAACAGTCTCTGTGTTACTGTCCCGAGCACATTCCTTCTTTATATCCGCTTCCTCTATGTCCATAGCAAAATCAGGTAATACTGGTGCAGTATCCTCTTCTACATTTTCTTCTTTTACGGAAAAATCTGGACAGATCTTTAATTTCAAGTTGTTGGATTGCTCCTGTGAACTTATTACTGTGGTCATTATTTTATTTAATGTATCACAAGATGATTGGTTCAGAATATCTGCAAAATATCAAATTTATTGAAACAAAAAGATGACATGTCTTATATATATTAAATGGAATCTACAATAAAAAACATACAGTATTCGGTTTTGACTCCCAAACCAATATATCTGAGCTGATAAGATCAACATAATACAATCAAAGCTTCTTTTTTTTTTAATTCTATTTATTTTACACATGATAAGAAATATACATACATAATTTGCTAAAAAAACAACAGGTAATTTAATTTGGACACAATTTTAATGGATCTGGGTTTGTTGTCTTTCATTTGTCGTATCCCCATTAAACTAGGCTTTTGCCTGTATCTCACTGAGGACATATAGCGTGAAAAAATAAATTGATACTTCTTTCCGATTTTTGATTATATAAAACTCTGTTGCACATTCTCATCAACCTGACAAACAGTGACACTCAATTACACATGTATACATCACGCGAAATCAAACTCCTCACACTTCAATACTCCAGACAGACCAAAACATTCATCCTACAATATACCGCAAACAAACATGAAACAAAGAAAAAAATATAATACGTATATATAAAAATATAAATATAAAACAACAAAAAACCCCACACTAAAGAGCTCACACAAACCTCTTCCACAAGTCATTCCTCTTGCAAGCCCGAGTACTCAAACTCCTGTCGCAATAGCAACCACGCTCCGATCGAATATGGTAGGGCTTTGTAGCTTGTACAATATGTGACTGAAGAAATAACAGAAGTTCACATATTCACTGCTGGGTTATTTCCAGGCGGCAATCTCTTCCAACCAACCAGACAAAAGTAAATGAAGCAAGTTGCGTGGTCGCATAAATCATTCAAATGACTATCCATCCCCACGAAATCCATAAACATGAGCATACGACCACGAACCCCACAAAGACGGACAATCACCCGAACATTCCTTTTCATATAAAGTGAGATATCATCAATCAAAAGGAGAAGGAAGGGATGGCGGAGAGGAAAGGAAAAGAAAAATCGGGAATGAAACACGTTATATTACTGACTAGAAATTGAGTTTTTCCAATCGCTTCTTAAAGCGTGCCAAGGACGGAGCGAATCTTATATTGGTTTGTAACTGATTCCAGAGTCTCACTGCGTGGACAGTAAAGGATGACGTAAAAAAAGGAGCGGTGAACTGGAAAGGCCAATAGACAATCTCTGTTTGAGCGTAACGCTAATCCATGATTGGAAAGGTGCTGAAAATTTTCGGCGAGATAAGAGGTGGCGGCGGGACAGTTAAGGATATTATACAATAGAGACAGTATGCGAATTTGGCGTCTAATTCTATATTGTGGGATGATAAAAGTTTTTATGATGAAAGAATAGCTTGAGAAATGGTCGCACAGTTGTCTCTCCAACTTATCCAACATCCCTTATTGGCACCCTAGTTGTATATTGGCACTCTAGTTGTATATTGGCACTCTAGTTGTATATTGGCACCCTAGTTGTATATTGGTACCCTAGTTGTATATTGGCACCCTACTTGTATATTGGCACCCTAGTTGTATATTGGTACCCTAGTTGTATATTGGCACCCTAGTTGTATATTGGTACCCTAGTTGTATATTGGCACCCTACTTGTATATTGGCACCCTAGTTGTATATTGGTACCCTAGTTGTATATTGGCACCCTACTTGTATATTGGCACCCTAGTTGTATATTGGTACCCTAGTTGTATATTGGCGCCCTAGTTGTATATTGGCACCCTAGTTGTATATTGGCACCCTAGTTGTATATTGGCACCCTAGTTGTATATTGGCACCCTATTTGTATATTGGCACCCTAGTTGTATATTGGCACCCTAGTTGTATATTGGCACCCTAGTTGTATATTGGTACCCTAGTTGTATATTGGCACCCTACTTGTATATTGGCACCCTAGTTGTATATTGGCACCCTAGTTGTATATTGGCACCCTAGTTGTATATTGGCACCCTAGTTGTATATTGGCACCCTAGTTGTATATTGGCCCACTAGTTGTATATTGGCACCCTAGTTGTATATTGGCACCCTAGTTGTATATTGACACCCTTGTTGTATATTGGCACCCTACTTGTATATTGGTACCCTAGTTGTATATTGGCACCCTAGTTGTATATTGGCACCCTAGTTGTATATTGGCACCCTAGTTGTATATTGGCACCCTAGTTGTATATTGGCACCCTAGTTGTATATTGGCACCCTAGTTGTATATTGGCACCCTAGTTGTATATTGGCACCCTAGTTGTATATTGGCACCCTACTTGTATATTGGCACCCTAGTTGTATATTGGCACCCTAGTTGTATATTGGCACCCTAGTTGTATATTGGCACCCTTGTTGTATATTGGCACCCTACTTGTATATTGGCACCCTAGTTGTATATTGGCACCCTAGTTGTATATTGGCACCCTAGTTGTATATTGGTACCCTAGTTGTATATTGGCACCCTAGTTGTATATTGGCACCCTAGTTGTATATTGGCACCCTAGTTGTATATTGGCACCCTACTTGTATATTGGCACCCTAGTTGTATATTGGCACCCTAGTTGTATATTGGCACCCTAGTTGTATATTGGTACCCTAGTTGTATATTGGCACCCTAGTTGTATATTGGCACCCTAGTTGTATACTGGCACCCTACTTGTATACTGGCACCCTACTTGTATACTGGCACCCTACTTGTATATTGGCACCCTAGTTGTATATTGGCATCCTAGTTGTATATTAATGGGAGCATGAGAATCTTGCTTACTTGGGCCTGAGATAGTATCAACAACATGTCTGGAATCTGCGCTGATATCTTGCGCACATTCCTGTTTGATATCTGCCTCATGTACACTGATATCATACTGGGGGAACACTGCAGCAGTATCCCCATCTTCTGCCTTTTCTTCCTTCACAGTCACCTCTGCAAATCCCCTGGATTCCAGAGAATCCATCCTCTCCGTATCACCTGGAAACATTCACATATTAATATTACAGAATTCAGTTCATAATCTTGCTTGACTCTTTGACATAAATAAGCATAAAACTGCATTATGTTTAACATATTCTATAATGGTAGCTTCCACGAGACATGAGCCAAGACAGCGCAGGTTTCCAGTATCGCAAGAGAGCCACACCCTGTACACTGAGACTGCGCCCGACTCGTCCTGCACATCCACGTGTTGTGTAGAACACCGAGGTTATACGACTTACCGGGGAGTTTATTTATATTTCGTTTGATATTCAGTATCAAAAAATATTGTCGCAAATGGAAACGTTGAACCATTCATTTGGTGAAAATTTTGACAGATTGATTCCATAGAAATCTCTCTGTCTCTTTCTCTCTCTCTCTCTCTCTCTTTGAATAATGGCCGTGAACTCCTATATATGAAGGAGTATACGCCAGTGTCGAGTGATGGAGAAATCTCTCTTTCTCTCTCTTTGAATAATGGCCGTGAACTCCTATATATGAAGGAGTATACGCCAGTGTCGAGTGATGGAGAAATCTCTCTTTCTCTCTCTTTGAATAATGGCCGTGAACTCCTATATATGAAGGAGTATACGCCAGTGTCGAGTGATGGAGAAATCTCTCTTTCTCTCTCTTTGAATAATGGCCGTGAACTCTTATATATGAAGGAGTATACGCCAGTGATGTGCCTAGAAATCTTCTTCTTTCTCTCTCTCTTTGAATAGTGGCCGTGAACTTCTATATATGAAGGAGTATACGCCAGTGTCAAGTGATGTGGAAATCTTCTTGAATAATGGCCGTGAACTCATATATGAAAGAGTATACGCCAGTGTCAATTGATGACCATAGAAATACTCTTCATCTTCTAGATTAATGGCCATGAAATTTTATACATGGAGTATACGTTCTACAGTGATGTACTTTTCTTTAATAATGGCCTTGAACTTCTATATATATATATATATATGAAGGCGTATACGCTAGTGTCAAGTGATGTACATATTGAATATATGGGAGTTTACGGCCATTATTCAAGAAGAAGATTCTGGCATATGCTTCATATTATACTATGCGCGTCCAGAAAGAAAATAACACCACGCCCTGTGTCGATCCCCCACCACCACGATAGTATGCGCGCCATTTAGCTCCTTCCCTCGCTTCAGTGCGAGCTGAGTTTTGTTGCTGAATGGTCGTGCGTCTTTGTTCTGTAACCTTTCAAAATGGCTGCGCCCATCGAAAATCCCGCCAAATGTGAAGTGCGTAGTGTCATTCGTTTTCTGAATGCACAAAATGTTCAGCCTATCGAAATTTATAGGCAACTTTAATCGCTCTTACATGAAATAGTGACAGAGTACCTTGGCTACAAAAAAATGTGTGCTCGGAAAAGAAAAACCAAATCTCAACACCGTAAAAGTAATGGCAACAGTTTTTTGGGACTGAAAGGGTTTGATTTACGTGGAGTGTATGCCAAGAGGACACACAATAAACTCAGAGGCCTATTGTGAAACTCTTCAACGACTTAGACGCGCCATCCAAAACAAGAGACGTGGAATGTTGTCTGGAAAGGTGGTTTTGATTCATGACAATGCGCGGCCTCATGCATCAGCACGAACACAGCGAGAACTTCAACATCTTAAGTGGGATATTTTTGGACATCCTCCTTACAGCCCTGACTTGGAACCGAGTGATTTTCACTTATTCCCGAAACTAAAGGAATTTTTGGGTGGAAAACATTTGGCAAACGATGAAGACCTCAAACAAGAAGTGACATCCTGGCTCAAATCTTTTGCGGTAGAAGAGTATAACATCGGAATTGAAAAATTGGTTCCACGTTACAATAAGTGCCTTGACAGCTATGGCGACTACATTGAAAAATAGAGTAAGGTTCAGTGACTTTATAAATAAAGTTTTGTGTTGATATCTTTCGTTTTTATTTAGTTATGCCAAAATGTTCTTTATTTTCTGGACGACCCACGTATGTGGGAGTTCACGGCCATTGTTCAAGAAGAAGAAGACTCTGGCTATGCTTCATATATAATATATGAGAGTTCGTGGCGATTATTCAAAAAGAAGACTCTGGCATATGCTTCATATTATGTTGTTTTTAGTCTCTCCGTTCTTGGCCGAAATTGTCCCGTGCCTCCCTCACCCCCCCGCCTCCAACCGTTGAAGCGTGTATATCGGTACCAGTTCGAACAGCATTTAATCTTGTTTGCGCTCCCTTGAAGATGAGGTGAAAGCCTTGAAACCGGTAGGGTTATACCATCACAAAAAAGTGGAACAGTGTTTGATAAAAATAAATTACAATGCTTCATATTATATAATATATGGGAGTTCGAGGTTATTATTCAAATAGAAGACTGGCATATGCTTCATGTTATATAATATATGGGAGTTCGAGGCTATTATTCAAGAATAGGAAGACTCTGGCATATGTTTCATAGTATGTGGAAGTTCACGGCTATTATTCAAGAAGAAGACTGACATATGCTCCATATTATGTAATAATAAGACTCTGGCATATACTTCATATTATATAATATATGGGAGTTCACGGCCATTATTCAAGAAGAAAACTCTGTTCTCTCTGAATGTTAGTGATTAAGGATGATTTCAAGTAACATCTGTCTGTCTGGCAAAGCATCACTGTTATGGAGTCAGTCGCTTATTTGCTTCCTGAGGCCATCACTTTTATTAGGTGTGACTGGTTGATATAGTGACATTTTGTGTTTAAAAGAGTTCAACTTTAGCATTAGTTGAGTTTGATAATTTGTCTACCGAGATAGAGATCACATTTTGCATCAGCGCCATAGAGGTTCTTCTTCTTGAATAATGGCCGTGAACTTCTATATATGAAGGAGTATAAACCAGTGTTCAGTGATGACCATAGACATTTTCTTCTTAAATATTGGCCGTGAAGTCATATATAAGAATGAATATACACCAGCGTCAAGTGATGACCATAGAGGTTTTGTTCTTAAATAATGGCCGTGAAGTCATATATAAGAATGAATATACGCCAGTGTCAAGTGATGACCATAGAGGTTTTGTTCTTAAATAATGGCCGTTAAATCTTATATATGAATGAATATACGCCAGTGTCAAGTGATGACCATAGAGGTTTTGTTCTTAAATAATGGCCGTGAAGCCTTATATATGAATGCATATACGCCAGTGTCAAGTGATGACCATAGAGGTTTTGTTCTTAAATAATGGCCGTTAAATCTTATATAAGAATGAATATACGCCAGTGTCAAGTGATGATCATAGAGGTTTGTTCTTAAATAATGGCCGTGAAGTCTTATATAGTATATGAATGCATATACGCCAGTGTCAAGTGATGACCATAGAGGTTTTTTTCTTAAATAATGGCCGTGAACTACTATATATGAAATACACCAGTCTCCAGTGATGACCATAGAAGTTTTCTTCTTAAATAATAGCCGTGAACTACTATATATGAAATACGCCAGTCTCCAGTGATGACCATAGAAGTTTTCTTCTTAAATAATGGCCGTGAACTACTATATATGAAATACGCCAGTCTCCAGTGATGACCAAAGAAGTTTTCTTCTTAAATAATGGCCGTGAACTACTATATATGAAATACGCCAGTCTCCAGTGATGACCATAGAAGTTTTCTTCTTAAATAATGGCCGTGAACTACTATATATGAAATACGCCAGTCTCCAGTGATGACCATAGAAGTTTTCTTCTTAAATAATGGCCGTGAACTACTATATATGAAATACGCCAGTCTCCAGTGATGACCATAGAAGTTTTCTTCTTAAATAATGGCAGTGAACTACTATATATGAAATACGCCAGTCTCCAGTGATGACCATAGAAGTTTTCTTCTTAAATAATGGCCGTGAACTCCTATATATGAAATACGCCAGTGTCCAATGATGACCACAGAAATTTTCTTCATAAATAATGGCCGTGAACTTCTATATATAAACGACAGTATGAACTTAGATACGAACTTCCTCTATATGTTACCTGGCCTTTGTGGCCTACGAAAAGACCTTTGACTCAGTCAAAAAAGTTGCCATACTAGAGGCTCTTAAAAACAGAGTTTAAAAACCTATTTTAAAACCACTTTCAGTGGTCAGTGGACTACCGCATCATTCATAGTCAGTTATCTTTTAGCAAAAAACAGTAAATAATTTTCTGATGGAGAATTTGTAAAGGAAGCTTTATTAGAAATAATAGTGTGTCAATATGTTAAATATAGCAAATTTGATAGATGGATCTTTATTCAATTTCTTTAAAGTAAAATGTCGATCGCGATAACAAACAAGTTGGTCCTGAAATCTCCTGTTGTATATAAATATATATCTTCTCCCTGGCACCATCCCAACTCACTGTCTGCGTAGACTGTCGGGGTCAGCTCTCCTCGTCCTCAGGTTGTATGCTCTTCTGTCCCGGACTACGTCCCCCAGGCCGTGCCTCCGCATCAGGTTATCTTTTTGCACCACCCACGAATTCTTTGATCTTCCTTTGGTTGTTATTCGAGGAAGATCCATGGAGATTGCCTGGTTCACAATGTGATCGGGTGCTCTGCGTCCAACGTGCCCACACCATCTCAATCCATCCGCCTCTCCTCCATCTTGCTGTTGATGTCTGTAACACCTAGGCTTCCTGTCTCTTAGGGACACACCAGCTAACCATCTTAGCATGCGCATTTCAGCACTTTCCAGTTGCCTAGAGTAAGAGTTATACATCATCCAGCATTCGGAGCCATAGAGGAGTTGTATATAAATAAATATGCTACATTTAAATACTTTTATTCCTGACCTTTAAGTATGTATGTATCATAAGTATTTAGTTAGGCGTCGCCCACACAGGTAGGAGCCTCGCTTGGTGCTTAGAGCTACGCTGCAAGCTAGGCGGCATATTCAAACGAACCAATGCACCGCATACTATCGCAATGGCCATACTGCACGCTTCGCGCCACGCTACATGATGATTAGTCACCTAGTGAGTTTCCTAGCGAACAAACGTGTTGGTTAATTTTATTGTGTCACCAAGTGATTTTACAAGATGGCGGAAGTTTTAATAGCAGCTGTGTATAAAAGGGAGCCTTTGTGGAACCCATCGAGAAAATGTACTTATATTTATTTTTACTTGTATTTATTTGTGTACTTGTACCTATATTTATTTATGTACTTATATTTATTTGTGTACTTGCACTTATATTTATTTGTGTACTTGTACTTATATTTATTTGTACTTGTATTTATTTATGTACTTGTACTTATATTTATTTTAAATGTTGAACAATTCCATTATTGTTATTGAATGTTTCCTATAGGTAGAATCTGCCATGCCTAAACAATTAATATGTTCAATAAACTGACTTTCATCAAATATTCCATCTCAAATAACTACAAAACTTTCCACCGTATTACCGCAATTCTTTTATTTATTTATTTAACACTTTTATTGCAAATACAATCTGGCAGGCTTATTGCCAGGCGGCAATCTCTTCCAACCAACCAGACAAAAGTAAATGAAGCAAGTTACATGGTCATATAAATCATTCAAATGACTATCCATCCCCACGAAATCCATAAACATATATACGTGAGCACATGCCCACGAACCCCACAAAGACGGACAATCACCCGAACATTACTTTTCATATAAAGTGAGATATCATCAATCAAAAGGAAAGGAAGGGATGGTGGAGAGGAAAGGAAAAGAAAAATCAGGAATGAAACATGTTATTTTACTGACTAGAAATTAAGAGATTTTTCAGTTGCTTCTTAAAGCGTGCCAAGGACGGAACGAGTCTTACATTGGTTTGTAACTGATTCCAGAGTCTCGCTGCATGGACAGTAAAGGACGACGTAAAGAAAGAGGAGCGGTGAACTGGAAAGGTCAATAAACAATATCTGTTTGAGCGTAGCGCTAATCCACGATTGGAAAGATGCTGAAAATTTTCGGCGAGATAAGAGGGGGTGGCCGGACAGTTGAGGATATTATACAATAGAGATAGTATGTGAATTTGTCTATTTCTAACATTCAACCAGTTCAATGCCTTCTGGTATGAAGTCATATGATCGTACTTACGTAGGTTGAAAATGAATCTTAGACAAACATTTTGAAGACGCTGTAATTTGTCCAGCTGTTCCTCTGTAACATCCAAGTAACATACGTCCGCATAGTCCTTTGTAGAGAAGTGGAAACTCACCACTCCATACTTCTAGATAACATTAACATTATGCTATGCACCCAACATGTTCCAATTTGAGATGTTGGAAATTTTAAACTTAAATTCTCCGAGAGAAATAGCTTTCTGGTTAGTTTTGAGAGTGGCATCGTTAGTTGACTCAACCGCTCCCAAATGTCAAATGAATTTGTGCGAAGCACTTTGGTGTGGCCAAGCATGAAGTCACCTAGTCTATTAGTCACGTAGCACCTAGATTACCAACTAGCGAAGCACTTTGGTGTGGCCTTAGCCTTAGGCCAAGGTCGCACCAAAGTGCTTCGTTTGGTGCTGAGTTAGGTTTTACGTACCTCATATACTAGGTGACTTCATCCTTGGCTACACCAAAGTGCTATGCACAAATTTATTTGACAGTTGGAAGCGGTTGAGTCAACACACGATGCCACTCTCAAAACTAACCAATTCCATTACAACTTACCTTATCTTTATTTACTTCCTGCGCAACTTCATTCCAAAGTGATTTTATTACAGGTACATTTTTGTATAATTTGCTCGATGGGTTCCACAAAGGCTCCCTTTTATACACAGCTGTTATTCAAACTTCTTGTAAAATCACTCGGTGACACAATAAAATTAACCAACACATCTGTTCGCTAGGAGATTCACTCGGTGACTAATCGTCATGCAACGTGGCGCGAAGCATGCAGTGTGGCCATTGTGATAGAATGCGGTGCGTTGGTTTGCTAAGATATGTCGCCTAACTCGCAGCATAGCTCTAAGCACCAAGCGAGGCTCCTACCTGTGTGGCCGAGGCCTTACTGTTATAGCACATCCTTAGACCGGCTGGGCTTTCCAGCTAGTTAAAAATAAATCACATCAACCATCAGGGTTACCAGTTAATGTGTTGATTTGCTTTACACACGCACATGCAGGGTTGTCAGATTGGAAGAAAAATATAATAAATACATTTCTCTAACTATTTATTACAAAAAAATATTTTACATTTCCTATTTTCTAGATATATCAAACATCTAAAAACATTTTACAAATTAATTTGCGACTATATCACGAGGGTCTGATTGAAACAGCTTCTTCGGTCATTTTAAATATTAAACAAATACAAAATTAAATGGAATTTGTTCGATCAAGTGTTGAATATTTAAGAAAACAAAAAAAAATACACTTGAAAAAAATATTTATAATAATTTCACACCACTGTAAGAAAATTGTCACAACTCAAAAACAAAAAAAAGGAAATTTTATTAGAGGTAAAAAAAGATTCCTTAGATATATAACGATTTTAATTATGTTGCACATTTAAAACTGTATCTGTATTACGTTACAATTCTTTAATTGTTCTCAATTAGTAGCAATTTCATGATAGTATCCCAATATACGAGTATATCCAAATTGCCAGTGATGGGGTATATAGAATAACCATTAAACGTTCCCCATTTAACGAGCCTTACAGTTTTAGAACCACTAGAGCGGGCACGAAACTCAGTTTTTCATCGCACTTATTTGTCAATATCGCGAATATATAACACTCGCACACGTCTAGCGTGTATAATTATTTTTACCAGACTCTGCAACGCGGTGCGGTTCCTTTAAATAATTTTGACAATTAATTCTAACCAACTAAAAATATGATAAAAGAAAAAATATGACCGGTAAATTTTGTTTATCATACCGAATCAAATCTTCAGATGGAAAACGAAGTGTTTTATCGATAATACATTTAGCGTTATTTTTTTAGATGTGACACTTTTCTTGAAAAAGTGCCTAAATATCGAAGAGAAACATTAAAAAATTACTTAAAATTTTTAATTCGAAATTGCATAAACAACAAAATATAATCCTTTAGTTTGATTTAAAATTATATTAAAAACAAAGATTTTTTTTAAATTTATCTTTTAAACATTTGAGTTCACACTATATATAGAATAAAAATAAAAACTTGTATACTATTTATAATCAATAGCAACACTTTTATCGGTAGTAATTAGAGGCTTTAGAAAGAAAAACGTCATACATGCTACTGGAAATAAAAATCTTAATTTTTATAAGTAAACAAATTGACTGTTGATTATTTTTTTAGTACAGTATTGATTGAATTTTGGATGTACGTTGCGGTGAAACAATTGTTTAGATCTCCCCGTTGAGCAGTTTCTTGTCGAACAAGAACTCTCCGACCTCCCCGTTCCCTCCGTTGACCATCTTGAGCAGTGTGGAGAGGCGGCCGGCGATCTCGCGCTGTCCCTTGTACTGCTCTTCCAGGAATTCTCCGGTCAGGTAATCCACCAACTGAAAGGGAATAGGTGGACATTTTTTAAGAGTGGCACTAGTGTTACACTATGATTCATCCATTTGAACTCCTTATCGATGATGAAATGTTGCCGCGCACTAAATACGCACTTCACACATGTTAAACCTTGTCATACAGTCCCACTTATAACAATTTCTTCTTTCAAAATATCTCACTTGATCCAATCATATTTTCGTTGGTCTGACTCTACCACTCCTTCCTTTCACATTTGCACTGTACATTTGTTTAGATAGTCTTTCTTCATCCATTCCTTGTACATATCAATAACATCTCTCGAGTTCTTTTTTTCATACTACTTCATACATCAGTCTTAATTTTACATTTATCCTTATTTAGTTCATTCTGTCACACTTTGTCAATCCCCTGTACTATTCTCAGCACACCACACATTTCTACAGCATTCTATCACACTTTGTCAATCCCCTGTACTATTCTCAGCACACCACACATTTCTACAGCATTCTGTCACACTTTGTCAATCCCCTGTACTATTCTCAGCACACCACACATTTCTACAGCATTCTATCACACTTTGTCAATCCCCTGTACTATTCTCAGCACACCACACATTTCTACAGCATTCTATCACACTTTGTCAATCCCCTGTACTATTCTCAGCACACCACACATTTCTACAGCATTCTGTCACACTTTGTCAATCCCCTGTACTATTCTCAGCACACCACACATTTCTACAGCATTCTGTCACACTTTGTCAATCCCCTGTACTATTTTCAGCACACCACACATTTCTACAGCATTCTGTCACACTTTGTCAATCCCCTGTACTATTCTCACCACACCACACATTTCTACAGCATTCTGTCACACTTTGTCAATCCCCTGTACTATTCTCAGCACACCACACATTTCTACAGCATTCTATCATACTTTGTCAACCCCCTGTACTATTCTCAGCACACCACACATTCCTACAGCATTCTATCATACTTTGTCAATCTCCTGTACTATTCTCAGCGCACCACACATTTCTACAGCATTCTGTCACACTTTGTCAATTCCCTGTACTATTGTAAGCACGCCACACATTATATTACTGACAATAAATTAAAAGTCTTTTCAGTAGCTTCTTAAAGCATGCCAAGGTTCAGTGAGTCTGACATGGTCTGTAACTGGTTCCAGAGTCCCACTGCGTGGACAGTAAAGGACGTAAAAAAAGAAGAGCGGTGAACTGGGACGACCTCTGTTTGGGCGTAGCGCAAGTCCAGTGTGTGTTAGCTTTATAAATAAATAAAATAAATCCTTTACCTTTTGAGATAAATAATATTGTATGATCGGTCGGAAGAAATCTGATACTAAAATGAATCACGGTTCAAGACAAATAAGGGAACGTAAGTTTCACTCACGTGATAGTCATTCGAGTGATTTGGCACATCCTGCTTCAGGTCCGTGGCTTTGGTGTCCGCCTCGCAGGTGACTATCACGCCTCGGATCAGGTTGGTGACGGTGTTCTCCAGCTCCAGGGCGGCCGCGAGGGCTGCGGCTGGCTTCAATCTAGTATCGATCATGTTCTGGAAGCAAAACCAACGTTATCTTACATGCATAGCGGTCGTACCAGACACGGATTAGTCTGCCTGCCTATTAACATCACCTAAAGCCGAATGTGTTGCTATGGTATATCAGGAAATCTGCAAAGGTTTCTTATATGCAAGAGTAGAATTGAGAAAGTCAATATAAATGGAGAAGCAAGATTCTACTCCGTGCCACAAATTTAAGGCAATGATCAATTACTTGTACTATATATCGAAGGAAACAATATCTCTTGATATAAATCCAATTGGAAATTCATGGGCTGTCTGTAAAGCCAGGATCCGGGAAACAGAAGATGATTCGATTAGTAATTATCGTGTGGTTTCGAGATGAGCCAACATTGGACAACTGAAAAACACTTCCTGAATCCACGTCAAAACGTGTACAAGTTATAAAAACTTAAGACGGACATATTCCTTATTAACCCTTCCTCCCCTGTGATGTGTAACTAGTACACATTGCTTCTAAACACTTTAATATCTCTATAAACATAATAAATACTGGGTTCAGATTTTAGGTATTGCTCCGTAATACATTTACGCATTGAATGAAAACATAATATCAATGGCGTTTTGGTAAAGAGGTACAAGTCATCAATTACTTATTTGTCAGTTTGAAGTTTTGCAACACTTGTATTCCTGAAATACAAACCTCAGGTAAACTTTGAATACATAAATTATTTACGTATTCAAAGTTTACCTTTAAAATTTACCTGAGGTCAGTATTTCAGGAATACAAGTGTTGCAAAACTTCAAACTGGCAAATAAGTAATTGATGACTTGTACCTCTTTACCAAAACACCATCGATATTGATAATAATTAGCACTTATCGGCCACATCAGAGATATTTTGTGAAAATCGGGAATAAATTCACCGATACAATCAAACGTGTGCCAGTGTGTGACGTAGGTATATTCATTCTAAAAAACAACTATGGGTGAGGAAGCGACGCTATTCACGTCTCACTCTCACTCTATTTCGGTATATGGGAACGCAAGAAATAGAATCTCAGTTTGTTCGCTTCAGTAGCTCTCGGGCATCCATCCATTTGAGGTGGTTTTTTTGCCCGTTTTGTGAACGTCGGCCGATGTTTTTTTCATGTTTTCAGCAATTAAATTTCAATTTTTATCACTTTTGACTTCAAATTGAATTAATTTAAGCGATTGGCTACGAATATTCTTATTTTTCCGATTTTAAATCGCTCATTTTTACATGTGTATTGAATGCACAGCACCGGAACGGGCGGAGTTTTTTAGCACAGGAAGGGAAAGGTTAAAATAATATATATATATATATATATATATATGAACGTTTTAATAAATGTTTGGACTTTCTATAGATAATAAACGCTTGTTTCAACTATTTTACCTTTGTTCACAATAATTTGCACTCTACTGTATATACAACATGTATACAATTCCTACTGCGGTACGGAAGGCGATGTGAAACCACCGCATTATTTTCCCCAAAGAAAACCACATGAATACGCTCGACAATTTGTGGGTCACGTTTCTCAATATTGAGGTAAGGATGAAGATTATTCAAATTAAGGTGGAATGTTGAGAAAGCAATACTTATACACCGCTGTCCTGTTTGGCAAATAAATATGTATCGAAAGAGGGGAAAAAATGAATTAATTCTCCAGTCTTAGAGCAAAGAGTCGACGGGTATATCACAATAGTGAACCGTGTCTTACCGGCATCTCGGGGATGAGTGCGAAGGCCTCCTCGGTGAGCTCCCCGCGCATGCTGAGGTACTCGATCAGCTTGATGGCGTGCTCGCGCTCCTCCGATGCGGAATCGAAGAACAGCTTGGCGAACCCGGGCCGGTTGACCTGCAAAGAAATATCACACATATTAGACTTACGAGTACGAGGAAACGAGGAAATCAAATACGATAAATCTAATTCACAGGATCGGAAACGAGTACACTGCAGTCTGAATATTTTTGGAGTTGGTTTGCTGGCCTGTAAGGAGTGGGATCCCGTGTGGCTTTCGGGGACTTTTGAAGAACTGCCTTTTAATTGATTATTGTGTTTTTTTTCCCGTGCTTTTTGAGGATTCGTAAAGTTGCACCTGTCTGATTCCATCTTTTATATCATAGTTTGTTTTTAATTTATATTGTTTTCCAATGATTTGTCTTTTGTATTTTTTGTGCGGTGCGGGCTGTGCGCCTGTGGACGGCCTCATATTGTGTTGGTAACATGTGATTTTGTACTATTTAATTACCTGTTTCTCTCTGTTTTTGTTGTAACTGTATAAAAATATTTTTATCTTTTTTGTATACAATATTCTGTCAATCTTAATGTGTTGAGCACTCACTACTAGCTCTTTATTTTATTCTATATTCTGTCAATCTTAATGTGTTGAGCACTCACTACTAGCTCTTTTATTTTATTCTATATTCTGTCAACCTTAATGTGTTGAGCACTCACTACTAGCTCTTTTATTTTATTCTATATTCTGTCAATCTTAATGTGTTGAGCACTCACTACTAGCTCTTTATTTTATTCTATATTCTGTCAATCTTAATGTATTGAGCACTCACTACTAGCTCTTTATTCTATTCTATATTCTGTCAATCTTAATGTGTTGAGCACTCACAACTAGCTCTTTATTCTATTCTATATTCTGTCAATCTTATTGTGTTGAGCACTTACTACTAGCTCTTTTATTTTATTCTCTGTCAATCTTAATGTGTTGAGCACTCACTACTAGCTCTTTTATTTTAATCATTTTTTATTATAAGGTCCATTGTACCGTTTCCTTATAAATAAACAAATAACTAATTAATAAATATGGATGAGCAATGAAAGTTGAAGAATTCAAGTGACACAGGACATATGACCGAAGTCATAGGTATCCTTATGCTATCGAACACTAGGCGGAAAAAGTGCCCGCGTCGTTTGAGGAGTAGGACAGGGGCGGGGTTCGAACCGACGACCTTCCGCACGGAAGTCTAGCGCGTTACCGCGCTGGATTTCCGTGCGGTTATTTAAAATAATATTATGATGTATAACTGAATATCAACGTCGTTGTCGGGCCTCGAAGTCAAGGATCCCCGCACCACTTCAACGTCAATCATAAACCGTTCTCCCACATCGATCATGTGATATTCTGTGAGAAAACAGCCCGATCCTAGAAGCGCACTCCTTCCCGTATACGTCACAGAGATATGGATCATGCTGAGTCGTCTGGCATTACTGACGCATGTTCGCAGCACGTTAACTGTTTCTCACACCGAGACCAGATGGCTCTCCATCCTACACGGTCCCGAGCCACCTGCTCCCAGTCCTGCACAAAGTCAACGACTCTCGCAGAATGTCCTTATAGCGCTTCCTCTGACCACCAGCCCTTCGTTTGCCCACCACTTCCCCGTACAAGACGCGTTTTGGGAGTCTGTGACCGCCCATGCGTATCACATGTCCAGTCCTAGAGGATATGCTCTACAGGTTTACAGTTGAAGCGTTGCAGGACCGAGACATTTGTTACTTGATGTCTCGGTCCTGCAGACTTTGTCCTTGGCAGTTGGACTTCCACCGTATTCCCATAGGACACTATACGTATGGTATACAGTAGACCGAAGATAACCATTCTACACAAGAAAGTAGCGGTAATGAATACCTTATCCAGAGAGAAGTAAGAGGCCATCGACAGGTACGTGAGGGACGCGTGAAGTTCAGCCTTAATCTGCTCCTTCATCTTGCCCACGCAGCCGTTGGTCATGGACACCCAATCCCTGGACACCTTGATGTCGCCTGGCTTCTCCGTATCTCCACCTGGAAAAGTACCACTCGAGCTTAGTATTATTATTATTATAGACAGAATATCCCTCATGATGCGACGAGTACCATTGCACATCAGCCAGTATATCATACGTGCTTGACAGATCAAATCCAAAATATTACAGGACGACGGCTTAATCATTTGAACCCGAGAAGAATCCAAAATTTCCTGATAGTTAAGCAATTTCAAAAGAGATTTCTACGACACATTTAACCTAAAGATCGTTTAACCCAAAGTCATTTTGCAATAGTGTGAGTAACACTCTCTGTATTACACGACTTGTGTGGTGGTATTGGTTTTAGAATGCCACACAATTGGTTAGCGCAGAGCGCACGTTTGTATTGTTGTTAGAATACTTGGTGATTAGAAAAACACTACCGTGTCGGAATTAGGAAAGAGAAAACCGCTTTCGGGCCGAGCAAAGGAGATTGTTTTAAATTTTGGTAACAATTAGGGATCGGTCGAAAAGGTGCTGCAATCTATTAGTGCCATTTTTGTCTAATGTAATGTATAATTCAAAATGTTTGGAAAGCTTAGAATGTACTTTGTTATAACTTTGTTAACCCTTCCCTTACGGTGTTAAAATTGAAACGCGTGCTCCGGTGTTGGATAGTGAGTACGCGATCAAAAATTAGCCATTTTAAATCGGAAAAATAAGAACATTCATAGATAATCCCCTTAATTAATTATAATTGAAGTTAAAAATTATAATAATTGAGATTTATTTGCTGAAAACATTAAAAAACCATCTGGCAACGCTCACGGAACGGGCGTACGTCTAATCTATTTGCAAGTCCAGAAGATACTGCAGCGTGGAGCGGTACCCCGGCGCGGCTTACGTTTGCGACGATTGAGACAATTGAGCTCCTCGCAATTCAGTGGAGTATGCAAGAGTGAGATGCGAATATAGTGTCGCGCTTCCCGCATACTCTTCACCTATCGTCAAGACACAAGGTCGAGGCACTCACAGCGTTTAAATGCGAATTTGTTTCCGATCTTCACAAAATACCCTCGATGTAGTCGATAAACTCTGATTATTATTAATATTATTTTTTAAATCAATGCGTAAATATATTATGGAGGAATACCTAAAATCTTAACCTTGTATTTATAATATTTATAGAGATATTGATGGTTATTAGAAGCAACGTGTAGAAGATACCCAACACAGGGAAGGAAAGGTTAAAGTTTCCTAGAATTTAGTATCACTCCATCCCATCCACTATTATTTTAAAACTGTATTATTTGGCATTGCAATTATGTAATTATGATACTAATATTAATATGTTAAATAATCTTACATACAATAATAATTGTATTTCTATGCGCTATAATCTAATTAAAGCTGACCAACATTTTGACTTTATAATACTTGTACTTATATTTATTTTAAATGTTGAACAATTCCATTATTGTTATTGAATGTTTCCTATAGGTAGAATCTGCCATGCCTAAACAATTAATATGTTCAATAAACTTACTTTCGTTTCATTTTTATGCGCGTTACAATTTAAGCTGACACCATTTTTAATTTACAAACCGTGCGTGTTCATTTCAATGTTTGAATATGAAATATTATTTTTACATTTTTTTGCTTTTTCTTTTCATTAAAAAAAATAAAGTGACAAGTTTTTGTAAACGCACTGTTACTCACACTATTGCAAAATGACTCTTCAGGCTGAACGATCTATACCCACGGCTCTATCCCACATTTATCTAATGAGTGCGCTTGGATATAACTCCTTAAGTGTTAGAAGATATCTACACGCCTGTTTATACATATACACACATACACATTGCTAACGGGAGGGGGTGGGGGGGGGGGAATATGTTAGCGAACCCTTTGTTGATTGGCAGACCGTTAATTAAGATTGTTTTTGGTGCTGTATTCATGAACTAAGTACTTAAAAGCATCACCTCTCGCACACGGAATGACCTTGTTGAATAAATTTGCTGATATGGATTACTTCCACATCTCGGTGGATATATTGATGATTGAACTCCTCAATAAACTCTGCAGGTATAACGGAGTCACTTGGCAGGGAGACACGAGTAACAGTGTTCCTGTTGTCATTATGCTGTATTTAGACTCAATAATTCATTGTTTTCTTGTTATTTGATGTAATTGGGTTAACCGGTTCACTGCCACGAGCGTGTTGACGCGCTCTCCCGATTCAGTGCTCGCCAGGCCGGCCATACAAAATGAACGTGCTCTCCTTTGAGCTTGTCGCAAGCCAATATCAAATCCAATTGTAATAATTTATAAATTATAACACATAGTGACATCTATTGGGATGGTCAAGAAATATTTAAATAATACAATTTACCGAATATTATCAAAGTTACAGTCATCTTTCTAAAAGCTTTCACTGACAGTCAATACGTGTCTCTGATACAGGGTTACCGACTACAATTTTTGAGATGTAATTGCGATGATTTTTAATGACTTCGTTTGTAGTTTTGTTCAATGGTTGATTTTTAACTTTTGTGCGTTATTTTTGTAAATTTTTCAAAGTATTTATTTACAAAGTGTGTTTTCATGTATTCTTTGGTTATTGGCGGTAGTTTTGCGGCATAATACGACGTTTATATAGACTTTTTACGGTTTTATTTTATAGTTTATTTACCTTTTGCGCTTTATTATACATCATACAGATAATTTGTTGGTTTTAGTTTACAAAGTATATTATATTCCACTATATTATATTTATAAGTAAACGTGTTTTCTGTGTCAAGTTGTGACAGTCCTGACATTTTGTGAATATTTAAACTGTGTTTTTCTGAGTGAACGGCAGCTCAAACGCCCCACGGTGTATATATTTAGTAAGTTTTCATAATATCCTTTATATCTGTATACAAAATATATAAATTTTTTAGGTTTTATTTTTGTTGAAAAAATCCCGGCCTGCTGGGTACGGCCATACTAATAACTTCCGGCACTTAAAGGGTTAAACCTGTATCAAATGTTATGTAAAATGTTTGTTGTTAATAGGTTCGAATCTGGAGAAGTGCAACTTGCAGTACAGTGCGTTTATCCGAGGATCGAGTGGCAGCCACTCACCTATTTATTCTACAGTCCTTTGTACCGGTGCTGTACAATACTCGAAGATTAAAATGTCCAAAGTATTCCAATCTTCCCCTCTTAACCACTTAACAGTCGGATTTTGAACACGCGACGTAGCATAATGACAAACTGTGAACGGATAAATTCTACACAAAAATATATTCCGTTCGGAGAAAACATGTTGAAACAAGATCTGCCCAAACGACACTCGGGAGATACACTCCCAAACAAGTCGACACAAGATTTGCCCGAACGAGGCTCGGGCTCGTCAGTATTTTATTTATTTATTTATTATTACACATGACAAGAAATATACACAATTTGAGAAAAACAACAGATAATTTGATTTGGACATACAATTTGAATGGATCTGGGTTTGTTGCCTTTCATTTGTCGTATCCCCAGTAAACTAGGCTTTTGCCTGTATCTCACTGAGGATATTTAGCATGAAAAAAATAAATCGATACTTCTTTCCGATTTTTTATTGCACAAAAACAAAACCCCGTTGCACGCTCTCATCAACCTGACAAACAGTGACACTCAACTACAACTGGAAACATCTTGCGAAATTCAACTCCTCACACATCATCACTCCAGAAAGGCCAAAAATATTCATCCCACAATACACCGCACACAATCACAAATCTCACATAAATCCCTTCCACTCGTCATTCATCCTGAAAGTACTCAAAATCCTGTCGCAATAACAACCACGCTCCGATCGACTGTCTAAATGGTTTTCCTACCTTTACCTTTATTGAAGTCGGCATGCCATTGTATGTAATGGGAGCCAAATAAGCATATTGCCTTTGGGCAAAAGAGGTTTTAACTCTAGGGATGGTGAACATTTAAAAAGATAAAAGAATAGTATAAAAAGAAACTTCGTGCCCGAGTCACACTCGGGCAAAACTGTCAAGTGATTAATGGGAACGAGTACTTAATTGCCTTTTTTTCGTACATCTCGAGAATACCAATTGAAATTTGTGCATCCTTTAGTCTGTGAAGTTAAGTTTTTTTTTTTTCACAAACAACTGCGTTTTATTTAAAACAAACAAGCTCACGTTGTCCATTATAGTTTGTAAATCATTTACAAATAGCAAGGATTAAAATAACAAAGTGATTTACTGTCAAATATTCTAAATAAATAATGTTGGAACTAAGATTCCTTTATGAACAGCCAGCCTCAAAATTGTGATAATACGAGATGTATCGGACGTGTGGCGTCACCCTTGTGTGTGTGTATGTGGTATGATGAAATAGACAATGCTGTGTAGATTTGGAGGGAAAGTCACCCTAATATTTGTATTTATTCCTGTCATGTAATTCTATGCTATTTTGTTATAATAATATAAACTTAATTCTGTATGTAAATCTATGCTATGGAACTATGTATTGTGTTATTCTTTGTTCTTGTAAACTTATATCTGTATGTGAATTCATTCTATAATATTCTTGTATTTTGTTATAAAATATATGTTTGTTTGGCTCCGATCGCGTTCGCGACCGCAAGGGAAATAAAGGACTTGCGGACGGAGCGTCGTGAGTAGGTCACGGGCCGGTCGACTTAAGCAGCGCTCAAAACCCCGAAAGTTGTTGTATTTCGCGGGTAATGGGCGCTTGTGATGACCGGCGGACCATTAATATATAGAGGGTCCCCCGATTGTGAAAATATACTCTTCATTAATACTTCTCAGTAACAACCGACTATACTGCGTTTTACTTTGAGACCCGCTACCCTACTTCGACTGCCTGAGAGGAATCTCTCTCTGCTCTTCTTCCTCTTCTACTGGATCTTCACTACGGAATCCGCGACGTCGATTCTCTGAGCGCTACGCGGCAACCAACGTGCCTATCTACAGTCTTTGTGCCCGTCCGGTACACGAGACAATTAAATGATTGTAATTTGTTTTATCAAACACTGTTTATTCCACTTTATGTAACGGTATAACCCTACCGGTTTCAAGGTGCACACCTCATCATCAGAGGAGCACAAACAAGACTCTTGATTCAAACAAGAGTCAAGGTCAATCAAGATTCATCTGTGTTTTATCCGAGGCATAAAGAGGCCCAGAAGAAGACTGAAGGTACGCCGGATGGATGCAATCAGGAAGAGTGACAACAACGAGCAAAAAACCGAACTATTTGGAGTCAACTTGGGGAGACTATGGTCCAACAGTGAATCGACCCTGGTTGACAATGATAATGATGATGATATAAAGGTATAACCCTACCGGTTTCAAGGTGCACACATCATCATCAGGGGAGAATAAACAAGACTCTTGATTCAAACAAGAGTCAAGGTCAATCAAGATTCATCTGTGTTTTATCCGAGGCATAAAGAGGCCCAGAAGAAGACTGAAGGTACGCCGGATGGATGCAACAGGAAGTGACAACGAGCAAAAAACCGAACTATTTGGAGTCAACTTGGGGAGACTATGGTCCAGCAGTGGATCGACCCTGGTTGACAATGATAATGATGATGATATAAAGGTACCGGTTTCAAGGTTTTCATCTCATTATCAGGGCACCACAAGCAAAACTTTTTGTGCTCCCCTGATGACTAGGTGTGCACCTTGAAACCGGTAGGGTTATACCGTTACACAAAGTGGAATAAACAGTGTTTGATAAAACAAATGACAATGTCTTTAAACCTCCACAAAGTTAATGCCTTAACTATAAATAATATAAAAAAAATAAATTATATTTTCCGAGTCATATTCAAGAAAATGTGAGTAATATTCGAGTCATCTTCCAGGAAAATTGAAGAAAGGGGAATTCCTTTGTTAAAATTCCTAGCAATAATGCAGACAAAGGTTTTTCCAACTGGCAGATTATACGTTGCATTTCCTGGAAGACAGTAATGGTCTGTGTGTGTCATACAGTTGCAATCATAAAAAGCAGTGTTTTCTAAACATAAATTCATAACGAGACATTTGAAGGAATTCAACAAAGATTCTCGATTGCACTCCGGTAAGAAATAATCTGGAACACGACTCCAGTGTCTGGACTCCGTCTTACGCAGTTCTCTCGAACACTCTGGAGAGGGTGCAGCGCAGTTTTTTGCGTCACATCAGGTTTATGTTCTGTCTTAGAAATGATTTTGTATACTATAATATTATATCGGACGTATGCGTCACCCTTAATATGTATAGATTTGGTTATGATTTGAAATGTAAATTATTGATATATTTGTTTGGTTTTTCTATGTAAATAGTTATGTTTATTTGGGTCCACGCGACATAAAATGAGACTTATGGACGGTCGTCGCCAGAGTATATCGCTAGCAGGCCGGCCTCTGCATTGCACAAACGCATGAAAATTGTGGTATTTTGCGAGGTATGAGCGCAGGCAGTGGCGGAGAATGGCGCTTACGAAGAGCGATTGACCGTTCATAAGAGGGGTCCCTTTCAAAATAAAGCATACTACTACCTATTCTCAGTACACTGTATTTCACTTGAGACCTGCTATACCTAAGAGGAATCTCTTCACCCCGCTACCTTCTCTCAACGATCTACCCCTTTGGAGTTGACCCGAATTCTCCGAGCATTGCGCAGCAGCCATTTGCCTGTGATACAGTTCTTTGTACCGGTGCCGTACAGATATTTTGTTATGACGTCTGAACTCGATGAGAATTTCCGATCGTAAATTGATGTTTGATTTGATCCTGCTTTTTAAAATAGCGAACGGGATAATTAATTGACTGTCCAAAGTCACTGGAAATGATTGACTTTCGAACTCTGAGCACGCTGAGATGGTTTGGACATGTGGAATGTGAGGGGAAGACCGAAGAAAGTATGGTCGGATCAAATGAATGATATTGTGAAAGCACGAAACGTAAAAAGTCAGATATATCTTAGAAATTGTACGAGAAGGTGTATGGACGTGGAAGAGGGGAAGTATATGTGTCGAGATAGGAAAGGCTGGCGCTCTGTCCTCTCTGCCTACTCCGACAGGGAAATGGCCCGATGGTTTATACCTAATTAAAGAAAATGAGAAGTAGATTTTTTTTAAGTAATCGCAAGTGTTCTAATTGATGGCCATTATGGTCCATGCACCGCCGATAATGTGGAATCGCAAACATCACAAATATTCCGTTTCGGTATTTGGCAGCATTCTCTTTCAATGTTTCAATGGATGCTCTCGATTCATTCAACTGTCGCCGATTTTGCGCCACAAGCTTTATCTTCGACGAGTCCCAATAAAGTCCGTTGGCGTGAGGTCTGGGAAGCGCGGGGGGTGTTCAATCCTACTTCTACGTCCAATCCGTCTGTTCCGTGAATTCCCATCAAGATAGGCCCTCGCATCATATCACGATGGTAGTGCGGAGGTGCACCATCTTTGGATGGATTGAGTATGTAGGAAGACTAACAGAACAGATATACGGTGCAAATGGGAGTGAAAGGCAAGAAGAAAAGGGATTGTAGGAGTTGTATCAGAAGGTGTGTGGGTGTGGAAGAGGCGAAGGATGTATGTCAAAATAGAAAAGTCTGGAGATCTGTCCTCTCTGACCTTCTGGCTGTGTCCTGCCCATTGCCACTTCATTCTTTTGCACACCTTTATAACGTCTTCTGCCTTTGTTATGTTGCGAATCCAGGTGTTTCATTCACGGTCTCTTTTAGTATATCCCAACATGCATCTCTCCATGCCCCTTTGTGCGGTCTGGAGCTTTTGTGTGTTCTTTACTGTGAGCGTCCATGTCTCGCAGCCATACGTAAGTACTGGAAGAATACACTGGTTGTAGACCCTTGGCTTCAAGGATATTGGGAGATTACTTTTGAAGATGTTGTTCAAACGTTCAAATGAGCTCCACGCTAGTTTTGTCCTTCGTGCTATTCCCTCCGATATGCCACCTACAAAGGCCCAGATACACATATTCCTGGACAAGTTCCAGCGGCTTTCCATCTAGGATTATTGGTTTTGGGGTAGCAAAGCTGTTCATCATATATTTGGTTTTTGATATATTCATTTTGAAAGCGACTTGTTTAAACCAACTGACCTCTGCTGTTGGTGTTCCTACAGTTGGCGCTGAAGATGGATAATACAGCGATATAATGATATAGTGATATCGTCTGCAAATCTCAGATGGTTCAGCTATTTTAATATGTATACGCCAATAAATTTTATAAAAATGAATAATTATTTTAATATTTTTTGCAACCAAGTAACTTGCTTTATTAACCCTTCCCTTACGGTGTTAAAATTGAAACGCGTGCTCCGGTGTTGGGTAGTGAGTACGCGATCAAAAATTAGCGATTTTAAATCGGAAAAATAAGAACATTCATAGATAATCCCCTTAATTAATTATAATTGAAGTTAAAAATTATAATAATTGAGATTTATTTGCTGAAAACATTAAAAAACCATCTGGCAACGCTCACGGAACGGGCGTACGTCTAACCTATTTGCAAGCCTAGAAGCTACTGTGGCGCGGAACGTCAGTCGCATACCCCGGCGCTTACGCTTATGCTTGCGACGTTGAGACAATTCAGCTCCTCGCAATTCAGTGGAGTATGCAAGAGTGAGATGCGAATATAGTGTCGCGCTTCTCGCATACTATTCACCTATCGTCAAGGCGAGGCACTCGCAGCGTTTAAATGCGAATTTGTTTCTGATATCTTCACACGATATAGTCGATAAATTCTGATTATTATTAATATTATTTTTTGAATCAATGCGTAAATATATTATGGAGGAATACCTAAAATCTTAACCTTGTATTTATAATATTTATAGAGATATTGATGGTTATTAGAAGCAACGTGTAGAAGATACCCAACACAGGGAAGGAAAGGTTAACTTTTATCTAGTTGGTTGGAAGAGATTACCCCCTGGCAATAAACCCACCAGATTGTACTTGTAATGAAGTGTTAATTGAATAAATAAATAATGAAAGGCAATAACCTTAGATCCATTTAAATTGACTATCACTTCAAATGACATTTTGTTTTTTATGTAATGTATAGATACAATTCCTCGTCATGTAAATAAATAAGCTATAACAAACAATTTAGTGCATCCATATGTTGGTCGCAGTTGCAGCGAACTTTGCCCCGCGGAGTGAGATAACAATATTATTTGAGTACCCTAACCGCATACATTCTGCAGATTATATAGCCGCACAATCTTCGCATAACAACAACAACTTAATTTGTCATACCAGATTTGTCAACAAATCAAACACGAGACCTTCGAACGTCTGCGTCGGCCAGACCATGCCCGGTCCTCGCTTTCACGGAATTTCGCTGTGAAGGAATTGAAAATGAACAAAATATATCGATAAACGGAATATTTTAAAATTGTAATTCATATGACCATAATCTATCCTTTAGTGAGACGGAAAATAAATCAAAGATTTCTCGAGACTTAACACTAAGTTAAATGACGCTTTTTCAGTCGAGTTGGGTGCAGTGACTTATTGTGACTTGCAGAGCCCATATTTTCATGTGTATCATTTAGCACAGATATGAATCAGTCAATCGGTACACTTTGACTTGGATCCACTGGAGTGACCATGTCACAAATGTCTCAGTTCTGCAACGCTCCAACTGTAAACCTATATATTATTGGAGTGTGGTTGTTATTGCGACAGGATTTTGAATACTTGGGCTTTCAGGATGAATGACATGTGGGAAAGATTTGTGTGATCTCGTGAGTGTGGGTTTCTTCTTGTTGTTTTAATTTTGGTTGTTTTTATATTTGTGTTTCTGTGTATTTTTTGTTTTAATTTTAATTTTTATTCTTATGATTGTGTACGGTATATTGTGGGATGAATATTTTTGCTCTTTCTGGAGTGATGATGTGTGAGGAGTTGTATTTTCGCAAGATGTTTCCAGTTGTAGTTGAGTGTCACTGTTTGTCAGGTCGATGAGAACGTGCAACGGGGTTTTGTTTTTGTTGTAATCAAAAATCGGAAAGTATCGATTTATTTTTTCATGCTCTAAATATCCTCAGTGAGATACAGGCAAAAGCCTAGTTTAATGGGGATACGACAAATGAAAGGCAACAAACCCAGATCCATTAAAATTGTATGTCCAAATCAAATTACCTGTTGTTTTTTCGCAAATTGTGTATATTTCTTGTCATGTGTAATAATAAATAAATAAATAAATAAAATATATAGAGAATATGGTTGTAAAGGCGAAATTGCGGTGGACCGGACATGTGATACGCATGGGTGATCATAGACCCCCAAAAGGTGTCTTGCACGGGGAAGTAGTGGGCAAGCGAAGGTTTGGTGGGCAGAGAAAGCGCTATAAGGACAGTCTGCGAATATCGCTGACTGTACGGAGTGCCTGAGGATTGGGAGCAGGTGGCTCGGGAGACTTTAACCTTTCCTTCCCTGTGTTGGGTATCTTCTACACGTTGCTTCTAATAACCATCAATATCTCTATAAATATTATAAATACAAGGTTAAGATTTTAGGTATTCCTCCATAATATATTTACGCATTGATTTAAAAAATAATAATCAGAATTTATCGACTACATCGTAAGTATTTTCTGAATATCGGAAACAAATTTGCATTTACACGCTGTGAGTGCCTCGATCTTGGGTCTTGACGATAGGTGAAAAGTATGCGGGAAGCGCGACACTATATTCGCATCTCACTTTTGCATACTTCACTGAATAGCGAGGAGCTCAATTGTCTCAACCTCGCAAGTGTAAGCCACGCCCGGGTTAGCCCCCAACCCTGCCGCGCTGCAGTAGCTGTTGAGCTGGCAACAAGACTAGATCTACGCCCGTTCCGTGAGCGTTGCCAGATGGTTTTTTAATGTTTTCAGCAAATAAATCTCAATTATTATAATTTTTAACTTCAATTATAATTAATTAAGGGGATTATCTATGAATGTTCTAATTTTTCCGATTTGAAATCGCTAATTTTTTATCGCGTACTCACTACCCAACACCGGAACACGCGTTTCATTTTTATCACCGTAAGGGAAGGGTTAAACCGAGAATGGAAGATTTATTAGATTGGAGATAAAACACTTGTAATAGATTTGAATCCAGCTTGGCAACACGGATATATTAATTGATAGCAAGGTGCACCTGGACATTGATTGATATCGGTCGAGGCTGATAACCCACCCGCCCGTCCCGTCAAGTGTACCGGCACGTACCTTCCTAATCTGTACGTGGCCTGTGCAGGTTGTTACATTGTATTACCCGCGTGTCACTTTCAATCAGATCTCAATAGATATTACGAAGGTTGAGAGATAAGATACCGTGGAGCACGGGAATCTATGATACCAGTATATTACCCTTGTAATGTGTATTTTACTGTTAAAAAGAACTTCGCATAAGCTTCCGTCTTTAATATTAATAATAAAAGGACAATTTATAAAACGCAGTGTAGAACAGTGCTTTCCAATTACTTTCATGTAACGGCCCCCTAAATCTGAAGTAATTAATAAATACATGGATTGTATGTCTCTAGCTGTCTGCTCTCTGAGTCCACGTTTCTGCACCGTACATAAATACATGGATTGTATGTCTCTAGCTGTCTGCTCTCCGAGTCCACGTTTCTGCACCGTACATAAATACATGGATTGTATGTCTCTAGCTGTCTGCTCTCCGAGTCCACGTTTCTGCACCGTACATAAATACATGGATTGTATGTCTCTAGCTGTCTGCTCTCCGAGTCCAGGTTTCTGCACTGTACATAAATACATGGATTGTATGTCTCTAGTTGTCTGCTCTCCGAGTCCACGTTTCTGCACCGTACATAAATACATGGATTGTATGTCTCTAGCTGTCTGCTCTCCGAGTCCACATTTCTGCACCGTACATAAATAATGTATCGTGTTACATTCCTCATTTTTCTTACCTCTCCCCCATCTTCGATTAATGATATCTCACTTTTACTTTTACTATACTATACATACATCTCACAAATCCACCATACATTGTAAACATAGCTTAATAAATGTTGTATTTGTCCATGTCGTAAATGTTGTATTTGAATTATGCGAAGTCGAGTGCCACATGTATATATATGTATATAAATTAATTGTAAGGATAAGAAAGTCGTGACCGCGGCGGCCATTTAACTAGGTACTGCTCCGCATCTGTACATGTTTATAAAAATACTCGTATATTTAGTAAGAAAACTTATCTCAGGAAAAAGAACAACAGACACATTTGTAGATCTTCCAATATGTATCCACTTTGCACGGACTTCTCCTGTTACACAAAGAGCGTCTACTTCTAACATTAGCTTATTAGTTAAGAAGAATATCAGCCAGGACAGGACTCTTCTCATACTGCTAGACGGTGCCGAGACTATATCCACAGTGTCACTCAGTCGGTTCAATATCTCTATACCACGCGTGACTATAGCCGAGTGTTTAGCCATGATATTCCTTCTGCAAGTTGCTATGTATCATAGAACAGAGGGTGATTCCTTGCACGGCTATATTTATTAGGGACATACGAGTATAAATTAAGTGTTTCTAGAATCGCGGGACAGTTAAAGCAACCTTGAAAAACCTCAAGTAGGAATATCGCAATAGATTCTTGCCTTCTTGTTTCGAGGCTTCTATAGTTACACACCGTGAGAAGTTCGACATGGTGCGCATATTTAGGGTAATCCCCCTTTGTTCTGTACCATAGATATCTGAGGAATTTCTTTTGTATTTGTTCTATACTGTTTTTATATTTGAGCTGATGCGGAGCCCAAACTGTAGATGCATATTCTAATTTGGTTCTAATTAGATAATTATACAACATAATTTTTGAAGGATATCGGTACTGTTAAATTCTCTTGATATTCTCATTATAAAACTGAGTAGTTTGTAACAGTCCGATATCAAACGTGAGACATGGTTAACGAATGTTTTTCACTAAACTGACGTTTTAATTCCTAATTTTCATTATACTGACTTTCTAATGTATTGTATGATTTGTATCTATCTTTAAATAGGCCAAGATCCACTATGGATTAATACTAATTACGAACATTTCATTTTATGTATAAAAAAATCGAAAATCCAATTATCGTATACCCCATCCCTAGCCAATGAGGACTAACGTAGTGACTTTTGACAAACGTCGCCAAATATTATTTGATTTTAACAAACTGACACATTTTTGCTAATTTGTAACAAGATGTATTAATTTGTCACTATTGTTAGTTTTATGTAATGTATTTACCTAAATAACTTGCTATTTATTAGAATCGAGGCTTATATTAAAGTTGATAAAATAATTAAAATTACTGAACATCGTTAAAAGGTTGTATCGGGACAAATTTGTGAACTGTCACAGGAACCGTGTTACAATTTCTGAAGTATACAAGTAGCAGCTGCATTGAAAACAGACTGGAGTAAAGATATCAGGCAATCTAGAATAAATAGAGTTACAACAATCCAGACCCGACACATCAAATGAATTAATATTATTTTTATTTCCCTTGTTTGTTGGAAGACATCAACGTACAAATTTTAACTCTCTAAGACTAAAGAAACCGTATAACCAATTTATCTATCGAAAAAGAGCTCACTATCAGGAAAGGCACCGAGCAGTTTGATAATTTAACAATATTAAAAAAAAAAAGTCATAAATAAACACAAATTGTTTTCAATATGGGACTTAAAACTTTAATCTGTCTGTAAAAACTGTTATCTATTGTCAATAACGTTTCGGAACAACAGTTTTTAATCAGCCCCCTGTTACTAAGCAATGTTTGCTCGATCAACTTATTGATCGAGGCTTATCAATCGATATTAAATCGTTACGTGTGATAAGCGACACCTTGGGACGTCTATGGAACGGTGACAAATAACAAATCCGGCGCACGAAATTAAATTAATCCCTCTAAATATCTTATCGGCCTCATCCGTGTTGTTATCGGGTCATCCCACTTGTAACAGATTGTCGATTCAATCTCATAATACTTGTACAAGTTCGTGACACGTGAAAGAAAAAAAAGGATTTCTTTAACGTTCGATTAAATCACATATTTAACTCTTTCCCCGCGGGGAGCACAAACGCCTGTGATCTGACGACAATCCAAGTTTCAAATCACAAATACTTAAAAAAAAATGACACAAAACCGGAATAAAAATTGAACTAAAATTTAAAATAATCTTCATTCTAGCGACATCTCTGAAAACCTTGTCAAATAATATATTAGTTTATGAGATATTGTTGAATAAACAGAGCGCCGAATTTTTTTGGTTTCTCAATATTTCGAGCATTAACGACCTGTCGCGCGGATCGAGTCCTGCGATGAGTCTCTCTTACGTAAATAAACATTACTAAGTCTCTCTTACGTAAATAAACATTACTAGTGTTATATGCATTTGATTGGGTGAGTGTCATGAAGCATTGATTTGATCGTAGCATTCCTTTGTTTATTTTACGTAATGTTTAGTTTATCTCCTTTATTTAATGAGTCTCCTTAAGAGTAATGACTATTATTTATTATCAGAAAATTACTTAAGTGTCATGTTTACTTGGTGTTGTAATCAAATATCAGTGGTTCTAAACAAAATATGTGTTTAAACTTAGAAATTAAAAAACGCTGAAATTGTGCCGCGCACAGGATTCGTGGAATTTGATTTTTAACGCGGTGAACAGGTTTAACAGCAATATTGGAATCAGATAAGTTTCAATGATCGTTTTTTTTTTATAGAAGTTGTCGGTTCGATTCCGTTGCTACCCGATTTTTTCAAAAACGGTCAAGTCTGATTTTTATTTAACACATCGATCAATAAGTCCCAGGACTAACCAGCAGACGGCGCCTCTAATAACAAATCCATACCATTCTCAGTTAGTACCGGCCTTTAGAAGTTACGTGTCAAACTTTCATGACATTTCGACATTGTGTCATTGAGTTACAGTGGTTTTAGTGACGTTACTTTTGCTATTTTCAAAACAATGGAAAAAAACGAATTTCGCGTGTTGATAAAACATTGCTTTTTAATGGGAAAAAATACCGTTATAACTCAGCGATGGCTTGAAAAGTGTTATCTGGGCTCTGCTCCGTCGAAAACAATCATTTGTCGGTGGTATGGCCTCGGATAACATCTTTTTGGTTGGTGGGAAGATTTATTTATGTGGTAGTGAGCCCACCAGGTTGTACTGAATACAACAAAAGAGTTATAAAGTAGAATAGACCAGTATCTGGCTTTACGGACTACGCTATAACGGAATTAGAGTTGTGGACTGAAAAATATCCTCGCGGCCGAGTTCCCCCTATGCGGATGGGATTTATCTCAGTCAGGAGGGTGTTATGAGACGATCTCAGACCTTTTGATAGCTTCTCTTTTAAATGTATTTTCTGCTATTTATCTTGAGATATGTGTGATTTAGGAATGTATTTATATATGTATTTGTGATTTAGTTATGTATTTATATATGTACGAGTATGTGTGATTTAGGAATGTATTTATATATGTATGTGTGATTTAGGAATGTATTTATGTATGTATGTGTGATTTAGGAATGTATTTATATATGTATGTGTGATTTAGGAATGTATTTATATATGTACGAGTATGTGTGATTTAGGAATGTATTTATATATGTACGAGTATGTGTGATTTAGGAATGTATTTATGTATGTATGTGTGATTTAGGAATGTATTTATATATGTACGAGTATGTGTAATTTAGGAATGTATTTATGTATGTACACACTATGCTGCTATCAATAAAGCTATATTTATTTAAAAAGAAAGCAATCAACGAATTCGCTTTACGAAATACTTTAAAGTTAGAATTCTAACGAAGATTTCCACGAAACTAACCAAAATCCACTCTTAAGCGACACAGAAGATATAGTAAATATTTCTAGAGAATTAACACTGATAAAATTTATTGATATCAATATATTATTCATAGTAAAGGCATAAATGTTATGGAGGTTTCGAAACATTATAATTTGTTCTATCAAACACTGTTTATTCCACTTTTTGTAACGGTATAACTCTACCGGTTTCAAGGCTTTCACCACATCATCAGGGGAGCACAAACAAGACTGAGTTCTGTTCGAACAGGTACCGAGATACACATTTCTAAGGGTTGGGGACATTCGGGTCGGGGACTGGGGTCTGAGGGAGGCTTGGGACGACCTCGGCGAGCAGCGGAGAGATTCTTGGTATATATGTGTTTTCCAGATGTTCACCTCGATGCACTGACTTAGAAATTTCTAGGGCCTCTAATCTGTCCAATTTATTTCCGTTACTACTGATATGTAAGAATTTGGCATCGTCGATAGAAAAAGTATGGTTTTCACGGTGACAATGATTAGCCATTTCAGAATAAATTAGAGGATTTGTTAAGGCAGATTTGTGTTCCCGAAATCTCTTTTCAAAAGATCTTCCTGTCTTTCCTATATAGAAATTATCGCAGTCAGCACATAAAAGTTTATACACACCACTGTTGCTAAGTATTCCATTTTTGCCTTTCCCGTTCAATAAGAGTTTCCGGAGATAAAAATTAGTGTAAAAAGCTCAAACAGAATTCATTCTTGTTTGTGCTTCCCTGAAGATGAGGTGTGCACCTTGAAACCGGTAGAGTTATACCGTTATATAAAGTGGAATAAACAGTGTTCGATAAAACAAATTACAATATTGACATAAATACACATACATACCATCACGTCATTTCCCTGTCGGGCTAGGCAAACAGGACTTGAGTGCCAGACTTTCCTATTTCAACACACCTTCGCCTCCTCCGCATTCATACAACTTGTATGTTTCCTTCTTACAGGACATCATACACTTGATCCAACAATACTTCTTCCCCATTGAGCTCTATCTGCTGCGGTTTGCTCCCATTTGTGGTGAACATTCATTTATATATACCGTATTAGCCCGACTATAAGGCGAGGTTTTTGATTTAAAAAGGCGACACGTAAATAGGGGGGTCGCCTTATATTCGAGTCACATACATTGTGGGTAACAATAAATTCACTACTCGCGATTAGCGAAATGGCAACATTGTAATGAGAGCGTTCAAAAGGCGTCATTGTTTACACATACTAGTAGCCTGTGCGTAGTCATTTCTGACAGTTTTTGAGCTGTTTTTTTTTGCACTGCGCTTCGTTTTGCATCTTTGCTACCTAAAAAATATTATGACTGTCCATATTGAAAGACGAGGAGCTGGAAAAAATTAAATGAACCGAGGAATACGCAGAAGCTATGATTCCAATTTGAAGGTTATGGCGGTGCGTGCTGCAGAAACAACTGACAGCTGTGCGGCTGCCAGACAATTCGGTATCACGGGAAATAATGCTAACTATATTTTGTTTTAATAAATATTTTTCGTTAAACATTTTGCATTTTATTTTTCATAATATTATAATGGCGAGGGAAATGTTTTTTCCTACAAAAAGCAAATAAAAAAATTGGGGTCGCCTTATAATCAGGGTCGCCCTATAGTCGGGCCAATACGGTAGTCTATACTTGAGAAAATGTAGGATGGTTTCTCTGACATTTGAAATGTCACGTCTCAAAGGGATGGGGTAAAATCGTTTTTTTTTTACAAATCGAATCGTTTTTTTATAAATCGAAAAATAGTTTTTCTCTAAACTGACGTTTTAATTCCTAATTTTCATTATACTGACTTTCTAATGTATTGTATGATTTGTATCTATCTTTAAATAGGCCAAGATCCACTGTGGATTAATACTAATTACGAACATTTCATTTTATGTATAAAAAAATCGAAAATCCAACTATCGTATACCCCATCTGCCCCTAATGTCAAATGGTCGGGTTTTTTTTCGTGTTATTGACGTATTTTTAGTTTTATTTGACTTAATTTTGCAACCAATGCAGGCTAACAAATATTATTTAATTTTAACAAACTGCCATATTCTTGCTTATTTGTAACAAGATGTATTAATTTGTCATTAATGTATTTACCTAAATAACTTGCTGTTTATTAGAATCGAGGCTTATATTAAAGTTGATAAAATAGTTAAAATTACTGAACGTCGTTACAAGGTTGTATTGGGGCAAATTTGTGAAACGTCACAGGAACCATGCTACATTTTCTCAAGTATAGTGTAAACATGAGCGTGTGACAACCCTGAACAAATGTCGAATTTTAAATTAGGGTTTTCATTAATAAAAACTGTTTTAAAGTGTTATATTTAACAAACTCTGGCAACTCAATAATTAGTTCAACGTAATTTTAAGAAAAAATAATGGAAATTGATCGAGTAATTTTTTTTTACAAATTACGCTAATTAAAATTCTTTTGCAACAGAGAAAAGGTTCAACAGAGGCGAACTCCAATTTATTCTGTTTTATTATCGTTGAACACCTCCCCATCTGTAGTATTATACGTAAGTTTTATAAAATGAATCAATTTAAACCATTAAAAAAATCAAACGAGAGAATATTGAAATATTTCGATAAAACAATCTCATTTATCAGATATTTACAGCGTTTTCCTCGTTCTTTTTGCCGGTGTCAATACTATTTCATCATTATTATTTTTCTTTCAATTGTGATGTAAATAAAATGTGCGATACATACATATATAGGATATTGGTTTGCATAATTAATACAATTATTATTAACAATGACGCTTTGAAAAAAAAACCGCTTTGTCATGTTCGTGCGCACATAGAAACGTACTTATGACAAATCCGCTACACATGGCGAGGTTAACGGTTTAAAAATAACGCAACAATGATAATTGCGCAGTAAACTGTTAATAAACAACTTAAAATTAAGTCAAATAAAACTAAAAATACATCAATAACAGAAGGAAAAAAAATCCGACCATTTGACATTAGGGGAGAACTAGGGATGGGATATCAGAATTAATTTATATACGTGTGTATACACTACGTTGCTATCAAAGAACCTATATTTTATTTATTTGAGTTCATCTGAGGTGATATTTGAGGAGTAACATTAAAAAAAGACCATCGGGTAAAAAAAATGAGTGAATAAAGCAGATTTTTTTCTTATCGATGGTACGGAGCCGTTTAACATTTTCATTTCAATGAAAAAAGCACATAAATCATAATAAAAAAACTAGTATTTTTTTCAAAAATAATCTTGTCCAGACTTCGAACCAATCAAAAAAGGTCATGTCCGAATTGACCAATCGTAGCTTTGCGACTGTGTCTAACTTCATACCAGTTCACCAGCAACTGTCAGTTTTAAATGGTACGTGCAGTGTAATGTCTAGCATTATACAGCTTTATCTACCTACATATATTTATAGTTTTATACTAATATTTCTTCTTATTTTGTAACATTACTTATTTTATTTTATTAAAATTAAAATAAATTACTCTACCCAATTATTTTTTGTATAATATTTTAGAAACGGAACAAAAACCATCATGTCCCAGAGCTGTTCAATAAAACAAGATGAAAGTAGAATTGTTCTTATAAAAAGGGTCATGTCCATAATTTAAACTAGAATAAATATTTTAATTATTATGATTCGATTTTAAACAACAAATCAAGTCACCTTATGTTAAGCGATTTTAAGGATTTCAGATATTTTTACAATTAATTATTATGTCGTATATTTTTAATGCAAACAGTTTTTTTTGCGATGTCCCAACATTCTGATTTGGTGGACATGTTCTTTTTTTAATATTACCTTCCCATTTTTCGATTTACTTTGTTGTTGTTTTTTCTGCCATTTATTTTTCTTCTTAATCTACATGTGCAAGGGTGTGGGTTGAAATACATCTGGTGTCCTCGCAGCTGGGTTCGCCCTATATTGGTTGGAGTGTACCTTTTGATAGCCTCTCTATTAAATGTATTTGCTGCTATTTATCTTGAGATATACGAGTATATGTGATTTAGGAATGTATTTAAATATGTATGTATTGCACTATGTTGCTATCAATAAACCTATAATTATTTATTTCAACAATCAATAAAAAAGAAAATTTACGTAGAACAATAAAAAATCGTTCTTATAAGGAAATCATCTCTATGCCGTGAAGCTGAAAATAAAACAAAACATACTGTGCCGTGAAGTGAAAATTAAATAAAACATACATACAGAAGCTACCGCGTAACGTGACTATTCCACGCTATCGAAGTAAAACAAATCGGTAATATGAAGATATAAACTTGCAATATTAAATTAGGTCGGCAATTTTTTTAAATCAACATTTGTTTTGTACAGTATATACAAAACAAATTTACTGTCATTCACACACTGATAAATAAGGTAATGTCGCATAATTTGATGATGTTAATGATAAAATGCGAAACTTGTTTTTTTCTTGACGCATTGAACGCGTTGAAGTTAGTAAGATTCGGTATGACCGTTAACTTTTAAACTTTATACAAAAAAAAAACATTTTAAAATGCCTCGATGAGCCAGAATTGGCAGAAGAGCGTGTTGTTACAAAACGAAGAAAATCAGAACAACAACGGCTACGAAGACAAACTATAAACGCTGAACAAAGACAACCTCTTAATGAGGGTCGAAGACCACGGATCTACAACAAAGATCGGCAAAACCAAAATAAGAAATGCCGGCAGACTAAGATGAATTGGTAATATGCAACAACGACAGAGCAGATACGGCACAATCGAGATGGAGAATTTTGAAGAATTATTCATCACAGAATTTACGTGTTATTGACGTATACTGCAATTTGTACAACGCAAAATAATTTTCATGTCAAGTTATCGCAAGACTGTTGGAGCTATTGTTGTCAAAAAGGAAAAGTTGTTTGTATAAATTATTTTCGTACATCCTTAGATCAGATTTTTAACTAGTTACAAAAAGGCTTACTTACTAACATCGACTTCAAACGTTATAAAGCACACATTTTTGAAAATGGAAAAAAAATGTTTAAATGAAATTGTTTAGAAACTCAAAATGAAAGAATCGTTTAAAAAAATCCATTCCAGTGAACATTTTTTTGGTTTAAAATAAATTTGCTTCAATAGTACAAAAAAAGGTATGCGAAACAAATTATAAATAATAAAAAAATTGTCGTAGATTTCCTTAGTTTTCTAGTTCGTCACACATATTCTTATTTTGATACGCAAATCTCGATGGAACATTTCTGAAGGAAAAAAAAACAGTAAAATTCTAGATTAATTATTATTGATAGAAATTGGCAAAAATAACTTACAATCTTGGAGTTTATCAGCTCCGCAGCAGACAGCGAGGACAGCCAAAACGAACACAAAAGCCTTCATTTTTTATTATTGATGTATTTTGACAAGACGATAAATTTTTAAGAAATGTTTTTTTTTCTGTTGGTACCGGACTGAAAGTCAAACCTTTACTCGCACTGGAATAGAAGGCGACTCGTTAATACTAGATACAATGACTGATTCAGATAATTAACACGACGCGCCGGAACGCAAAATCAACAGAGATATAAATCGTTCAATGCACACCGCTCGACAAAATCAACTCGAGTTGTCATATGGTTGAGCAATACACCACTGAATCATGCCGAGGTGACGTAAAAAAATACATATATTATTTTATACAAATAATCAGATATTGTTATTAAAATTTATCGAAAACAAATACGTTGATTATTTTAAATAAATAGTTTTGTTTAATTATTGTTGTAAATATATTTATTGAATGTTTTTCACATAATGCGCAATGTTACACTAAATTTTGTGAACTATATAAACAGCTGATCAAAGTCCTATTGCGCGTTGGACTTATGCGCTTGCGCACCAGTCACGTGGTGACGAACGTTCTCGTCGGTCGTGTTGATATTTTTCCATTGATTTGTTACAAAGGGCGAACGCTGAGAGTGATTGTGTGTTAACATTTTCTACCGATCCCATTTTGGGGTCCTGATTACGAGTTATAAGCTACACATCGTTACTAATCTGCGACGAGTAGATACCTTCTGTGCCAGTGCGCATAAAGGTTCTCTTGAACGCTGTATAGAACACGCTCCGTCGAGCTAAAATTTTGTGATTTTTTTTCTTCGTCGACTTAATTAAAAAAGGTAATTATTTTACTTTATTGTACATCAAAAAATTAACTATCGTCTATATTGCGCAATTATTACAGTTTATTTCTTGTTTTGTTTTTCTTTCGTCATTCAGTCTCAAACGTCACATTTCTCGAACACTGCAAAATACCGTCAAAAAAATAATTAACACTTATCCGAACTAACAAACTGTATATTTTTATTTATGTCGTTCTTTTGTGTTACAATGTTCCTTGAACTTCGAATAATTTTACTGCCGGTGCCAATAAAAAAAGCCGGAAATTTTTACTTGGACAAAGAAAATATCTTTCGAAAACAACTACGTACATATAATTATATTTATTTTTCCTGTATTTGTTTAAATTCTTGTTAAGGAAGTTTGTTTAATAAATTAGTTCAATGTATAACTGTCCTTGATGCGATATCCTATCATGATTAGAAATATTTTTTATAGAACTAGGAAACGAATATTTTCTTTTGTGTTTAATTTCAGTTAACAATACATTTAAATTTATTTCTACTCTAAATACATTTTCGATTGTGTCATCATCACGCCAATTTCCTGTCTGGGTAGGCAGATATGAGAGAGCGCCAAACTTTCCTATCTTGACAAACGTGTTCTAAATCCGAACGTTTGCTGATGCAACTTCTACGATTTCTCTTTATACGACTTTTTACGTTTCCTTTTTTTCAAAATATCATTCATTTAAGCCAACCATACTTTCTTTGTTCTTCCACTCACAGTTGCGCTGGATATCTCTTTTGTTAGTCTTCATTCATTCGTTCCATTTATTCGCTTCGTATTATTCCCTTATTTCTACGCCATTTATTCGCTTCGTATCAGTATTTTTCCACAGCCACGTTTTTTTTTATTACACTTCCGTTGTATTCAGTACAACACGGCTGGTTTATTGCCACTTGACAATCTCTTCCAACCAACTAGCGGATTGTTAGCAAATAACTTAAATGAAAACCAGAATTGAATACTTTAGTTTTTTTTTTTTTTTTTCAAAAATTTGGTTCCCACATTTAAACAACAGACTCTAGGGCGCTTCAATCTGGGATTTGAAATATAATGCAAATATAATAGATATTTTGAAATAGGAAATGTCAGAAAGGCAGAAAAATCGTATGAGGTGTATGAATATAGAAGCGAAATATGTGTTTCGTGTTAGGAAAGTCTTGTGCTTTCTCCTCTCTATCTACCCCGAAACAAAGACAGCGTGATGGTTCGTAATAAAAGGACAATTTATTTAGAGAGCAGACTTTAATTGGAGATTTAAAAAAACTTTTATTGACTGGTTAAAAATATTACAAAAAAGAAATGTGTTTCTGTTTCAAGTAGATTAGGAAACTATTATAAATTGTAGATAGTCACTATATTAAAAGATCTATAAACTTTATAACGAAACGCACATATTGCATTCATTTGTTGTGTCGGGTCTGGATTGTTGTAACTATATTTATTCTGGTTTGCCTGATTCACAAATATCTAGACTCCAGTCTGTTTTCAATGCAGCTGCCAGGCTGATATATGTTGGTCATAAATATTGTCATATTGATATTCTAAGTATCGCGAACTAATTGATTTCAAACATTGTATCTTTTATATTCAAGTCCCTTAATAGAATGTCTTCATTGTATCTTTTGAATCTGTCTCTGAGAGTTGTTCCTTCGGAGAAGAGTAGAATTTTGAGGTTAATTTCTTTTTCATCTTATAAATCGGTTGTTCTAAATCAATCCAATAGGGCGGGATATTATGATAGAGCTTTTGCCGTTGCTGATCCTGCGGTGCGGAATGGTCCGACTTCTAGTATCAGAGATATGGGTGGCGTGTGCAGCTTTAGGAAGCAGCACTTGAAGATAATCCTTTTTGGGAGGTCTTATCAAAATTTATAAGTGGATTTGAGTTAGTTTACTCTCTGAACGGCGTTATATAATTTGTTATTTTATTATTATTTTTAGAATTAGTTATATGAGAAGGCGTATGGATGTGGAAGATGCGATAGATGTGTGTCGTGATAGGAAAGTCTAACAAGGAAACAACGCGATGTTAAGTCGGTACAAATTAAATTATATTGCAAATCAATTCAAATACATTGTGATTTGTTTTTAGCCAAACACTGTTTATTCCGTTTTATTGTGATTTGTTTTTAGCCAAACACTGTTTATTCCGTTTTATTGTGATTTGTTTTTAGCCAAACACTGTTTATTCCGTTTTATTGGGTGTCAACATAAGTTGTGTTCGTTTTTTCAAATTTAAAAATAAGCACTAAAAGTAAAACAAAATGGTAAAGGTTATACATCATTCGAAAGATAATTTTCTGCTCTACAAGATATTGTGTTCGCTTTTACGTTACATATATTATTTTATTTGATTACAAGCCTCAACGTTCGACAATTGATTTTTGTTGTTTTCACTCAAAACATGTCGAACCCAAGCGTCAAACTTCTGGACTTTTCCCATTGATTTAAGATGGCGGTATACAGTCATGTGACTACAATTCATCTGCTCGGCCAATTCTACAGTGGTTTGAAGGGGATCTTCATGAATAATATGGTTTAAGCAGTCCTCATCGAAGTCTACTGGTTGTCTGGAACGCTCCATGTCTTTCAGGTCGAAATTACCGTCTTTGAAACGCAAAAACCATCGACGAGCTGTCCTTTCATTCGTAGCATCTTCACCGTACACTTCGCAAATATCGCGAGCAGCTTTGGCAGCTTTATTCTCACGATTGAACGTGAACAGAAGGAGGTGTCGAAAATGCTCACTTTCGTCTACTCGACATTCCATTTTTAAGGCTTGTAATCAAATAAAATAATATATGTAACGTAAAAGCAAACACAATATCTTGTAGAGCAGAAAATTATCTTTCGAATGGCGTATAACCTTTACCATTTTGTTGTACTTTTGGTGCTCATTTTTAAATTAAAAAAAAACCGACACAACTTATGTTAACACCTAATATATAAAGGTGTCTTGCATATTATCATAGGGGTTTGTATTATAAAGGGTCTTTCAAATTGAGCGGTTTTTTTTAATTCAAATTTTTTAAATTTGCCCCGATACAACCTTGTAACGACGTTCAGTAATTTTAATTATTTTATCAACTTTAATATAAGCCTCGATTCTAATAAATATCAAGTTATTTAGGTAAATACATTACATAAAACTAACAATAATGCTAAATTAATATATCTTGTTACAAATCAGCAAAAATGCGGCAGTTTGTTAAAATCAAATAATATTTGGCGACATTTGTCAAAAGTCACTACGTTAGTCTGCATTGGCTAGGGATGGGGTATACGATAATTGGATTTTCGATTTTTTTATACCTAAAATGAAATGTTCGTAATAAGTATTAATCCATAGTGGATCTTGGCCTATTTAAAGATAGATACAAATCATACAATACATTAGAAAGTCAGTATAATGAAAATTAGGAATTAAAATGAAAATTAGGAATAAAAACTATTCGATTTGTAAAAAAAAACGATTTTACATGACATTTAAAATGACATTTACATGACATTTGACATGACATTTAAAATGTCACAGGTACCATCCTACATTTTCTCCAGTATAAGTTATCCACTCACAATCGCTCTGTATCGTATTTTCAAGTCTGTCTTCATTCATTCGTTCCACGTGTCCAAACCATCTTAGCGTGCCCCTCCACCTTACTCATCACATCACCCTTTAGTTCACATTCATCCTTAATCACTTCATTCCGTATTCTGTCATACGTTGTCACTCCATTTATTCTTATACAGAATTTATTCAGCTCTTTTTAGTCTTGTTCCATGTCTACGTTCCACTCCTGCACATTAAAGTCGGCACTAAAATACTGTTGTTGACTATCATCTTAGTAAATTTTGATACTTTCTTGGTTTTTAATTTGTTCCTATTATCTCCATTGTCACTATCACGCCATTTCCTATTGGGGTACACAGAGAGAACGATATCCCTCTTCGTTTTTTTGTATCACGCTTTCATTATTAACAGTACAAATATCTTCCAAACTAACCATAAAGATGCCTTAAGTGATAACCAGACTGCGAACCCGCAACTCCCGGGTCGGGACACAATCGCCTTATCAACTAGGCTACCGAGGTCGTCACTTTTGCTACGTCCATAAATATCATTTTGCATTCTCTTCTATTTTATAAGGGCTTTTCACTCTTTAAGTTTTATTAAATTAGTCATGCCACGTTTTTCTCGGTGTTCCCAAACTTCTTTTCGTGTTTACAGCACTTTTCAGTATTGTTTCAATCCTACATATCAAAGTTGGTACTAAAACACTGTTATGGATTACCGTCTTGGCAGATTTTTATACTGTCCGGTTCAAGTAACACATTGATCAATAATTCCCGGGACTAACTACTAAAACAACATTTGTTTGCCAAAAATCTTCTTTATTCATCAACATAGTCTCCTTCAAGAGCGATACATTCATTCCAACGCTTTCCTAACTTTTCTATGCCGGCCGTGTAGAACGATTTATCTTTGGTTTCAAAATAGGCGTTAGTTTCGGCAATCACTTCTTCATTGGAGCCAAATCTCTTTCCCTGGAGCATCTTTTTGAGGTCTGCGAACACCCAATAGTCGCTGGGGGCCAAATCTGGAGAATACGATTAGTGCGGAAGCAATTCGAAGTTCACCTCATGCAATTTGACCTTCGTTACCATTGACTTGTGACACGGTGCACAAAGAGAACTTTTTTCTTCTTCATATGGGGCCGTTTTTTTGCAATTTCTGCCTTCAAACGCTCCAATAACGCTATGTAATATTCGCTATTGACAGTTTTCCCTTTTCAATGTGATCGATGAATATTATACTGTACGACCGCGTTTGAAATCAGCATACCACCGACAAATGGTTGTTTTCGACAGAGCAGAGCCCGGATAACACTTTTCAAGCCATCACTGAGTTTGAACGATATTTTTTCCCATTGTTTTATCAATTGGCAATGTTTTATCAACACGAAATTCGGTTTTTTCCATTGTTTTTAAAATAGCAAAAGTAGTGTCACTAAAACCACTGTAACTTAATGACACAATGTCGGAATGTCATGAAAATTTTACACGTAACTTCTAAAGGTTGGCCTTAACTGAGAATGGTATAGATTTGTTATTAGAGGTCCCATCTGTTGGTTAGTCCCAGGAATTGTTGATTGATATGTTATATATGTCTTAGAGCCCGTTGTCTTTGGAAACTATATATATATATATGTTATGTATTTCTTTCCACAGAATAATGAAGGTGTTTGCTGTGCTGTTCCTGAGCCTGCTGGCCGTTGCCGCGGCCACTGATGACCTGCACTGCTACAAGGACATCAGCGACTCCTGCGGACTCAAGGGTGCGTATTCGGAGATCTCGTGTTATGACGCTGCCCACCAACCATGTCCGTCCTTCCTTCCATCCTGCAAACCTTAGACTATGTCAACGGCCTTATGATCCAAAGAGTAGAACACGTCGAAGATTAATCTCTCATTTGGTCCTCGTGTTAACGTGTTCCTCGCGGGAAGCACAAACGCCTGTGATCTGATCTGTAGCATTCCTTTGTGTATTTTACGTAATGTTTAGTTTATCTCCTTTATTTAATGAGTCTCCTTAAGAGTAATGACTATTATTTATTATCAGAAAATTACTTAAGTGTCATGTTTACTTGGTGTTGTAATCAAATATCAGTGGTTCTAAACAAAATACGCGTTTAAACTTAGAAATTAAAAAATGCCGAAATTGTGCCGCGCACAGGTATCTTGGAATTTGATTTTTAACACGGTGTACAGGTTAAGGAACTGTGTGAGTCTGCTTATAGGGTATTGGGGTTTGTAATACAAGTCTGACTAAAGTCATTTATAGGGAGTAGAGGTTCTCGGGTCCCTCGACAGTGCGCTGGTTCGTAGTAAGTTATAATATGGAGCACTGGTGTTTACCCCCGGGGAACTCGTTACTCTCAAATGGTGGTTAGGTTAGGTTAGGTTAGGAATTGCAAATTTTAACGTTTAATGAATATTAATTGACTTTTTATGTTTAAATTTTTGTTTACACATAATAAACGAGTATTTCTTTTCTGTTAGCGGTCATCTTTCGGTTATATATTGGGTGTTAACATAAGTTGTGTCCGTTTTTATTCAATTTAAAAATGAGCACCAAAAGTAAAACAAAATGGTAAATGTTATACGTCATTCGAAAGATAATTTTCTTCTCTACAAGATATTGCGTTTGTTTTTACGTTACATATATTATTTTATTTGATTACAAGCCTTCAAAATGGAATGTCAAGTAGACGAAAGTGAGCATTTTCGACACCTTCTTTTTATTGCGTTCAATCGAGGGAATAAAGCTGCCAAAGCTGCTCGCGATATTTGCGAAGTGTACGGTGAAGATGCTATGAATGAAAGGACAGCTCATCGATGGTTTTTGCGTTTCAAAGACGGCAATTTGGACCTGAAAGACATGGAGCGTTCCGGACAACCAGTGGACTTCGATGAGGACTGTTTAAACCATATTAATTCATGAACATCCCCTTCAAACCACCGTAGAATTGGCTGAGCAGATGAATTGTAGTCACATGACTGTATACCGCCATCTTAAATCAATGGGAAAAGTCCAGAAGTTCAGCGCTTGAGTTCCACATTTTTTGAGTGAAAACAACAAAAATCGATTGTCGAACGTTGAGGCTTGTAATCAAATAAAATAATATATGTAACGTAAAAGCAAACATAAGGTCTTTGTCTTTCAGGTAATTTGGACCTGAAAGACATGGAGCGTTCCGGACGACCAGTGGACTTCGATGAGGACCGCTTAAACCATATTACTCATGAAGATCCTCTTCAAACATTTTTCATTACCATTTTTTTTTTTCATCACTATTTTCAAACCATTTTTCATCACCAGTCACTTGGCAGGGAGACACGAGTAACAGTGTTCCTGTTGTCATTATGCTGTATTTAGACTCAATAATTCATTGTTTTCTTGCTATTTGATGTAATTGGGTTAAACCTGTATCAAATGTAAAGTAAATTATTTGTTGTTAATAGGTTCGAATCTGGAGAAGTGCAACTCACAGTACAGTGCATTTTCCCACACGGACCAGTCGCTCGTGAAGGACATCCGCAAGTTCATGTGCGACTATGTGGCTCTCTCCTACAAGTACCTGATGACCGCCACCAACTTCAACAGCTACCGCAAGGACCGCGAGGGCTTCTATAAACTCTTCAGGAAGATGAGCGACCACTCCTGGGAGAAGGCCATCGAACTGATCAAGTACCTGGCCAAGAGAGGTTTGTGGCTATTCGTACATTTTACTTTTTACAACGAAAGATCGGAAACAAATTGACGGACTTCTGTTTTTTGGGTGTAGCATTTTCTCATACAATCGAAGATTAACGAGAGATATCGAACGGCGTGTAGGGAAGACACAAAATGACTGGAGCAATAAAGCATATATTGTATCGGACGTATGCGTCATCATAAAACATATTAGAATTAATTTCTTAATTGTTAAATATGTGTAGATATTTATATGGTTATAATTTGATGTAAATTCTTGATTTTTGTAAATGTTTGTTTGGGTCCGCGCCGCACCGCGACCGCAGCGGAAATATAGACTTGTGGACGGGCGTCGAGACTAGATCGCTGGCCGGTAGGCCTCTGCATTGCGCAAACTCCCGATGAATTGTGGTATTTCGCGAGGTGTGAGCGCAGGCAGTGGCGGAGAATGGCCCTTGCCATGACCGACTGACCGTTCATAAGAGGGGTCCCTTTAATTATACTACTTCCTATTCTCAATACACTCAGTATACTGTGTTTTACTTGAGACCCGCTACAACCTGCCATAAGAGGAATATCTTCACCATTGCTACCTTCTCTCATCGATCTACGCCTTTTGGAATTTACCTAAATTCTCCGAGCATTGTGCAGCAGCCATTTGCCTATGTTACAGTTCTTTGTACCGGTGCCGTACAAATATACTCAAACCGGGCAGTACCACAATCTGTTAAGATGATAGTCCACGGAATAATATGGTGGTAAATTTGTTATGTGGCATTGAAAAGATAATTTGGTAGTTATTCTGCACAATTGTAAAATAAAGTGTTACATGAATAATGATTCATTCTAATTACACCTCTCAAAGAGTGGTATATTCTCTGATATGTGGTATATTCTCTGATATGTGGTATATTCTCTGATATGTGGTATATTCTCTGATATTTGGAATATTCTCTGATATGTGGTATATTCTCTGATATGTGGTATATTCTCTGATAATGGTGGACTTAAGAGGGATATCGAACGGCGTGTAGCATTAGGAAACAAAATCAATGGGGAACTATAATGTACATATTTATGAAGTCATTGTTGTTTATTGCATCGTTCCTTTTACTCAAATGGACGATTGATTCTCTCTTGTGAAACCGCCCATTACCGGAATCTTGTTCTATACTTGAGAAAATGTAGGATTAGTCCCTGTGACGTTTGAAATGTCACGTCTCAAAGGGATGGGTAAAATCGTTTTTTTTTTTACAAATGAAATGGTTTTTTTATAAATTAAAAAATTGTTTTTCTCTAAACTGACGTTTCAATTCCTAATTTTCACTATACTGACTTTCTAATGTATTGTATGATTTGTGTCTATCTTGAAATAGGCCAAGATCCACTATGGATTAATACTAATTGCAAACATTTCATTTTATCTATAAAAAAAATCGAAAATCCAATTATCATATACCCCATCCATAGCCAATGTGGACTAACGTAGTGACTTTTGACAAACGTCACCAAATATTATTTGATTTTGACAAACTGCCACATTTTTGCTAATATGTAACAAGATGTATTAATTTGTCACTATTGTTAGTTTTATGTAATGTATTTACATAAATAACTCGTTATTTATTAGAATCGAGGCTATATTAAAGTTGATAAAATAATTAAAATTACTGAACGTCGTTACAAGGTTGTATCGGGGCAAATTTGTGAAACGTCATAGGGACCATGCTACATTTTCTTTAGTATAGTGACGATCTATCTTCTCTGCGTACTCTGACAGAGAAATGGCTTAATGGGACGTTATACACTGCCCTCATAAGCAAAAACGCAGCTAATGGCAAAAGTTAAGTTTTGAGAAAACTGCATTTTTATGTTTTTTTATGTTACAAGGTTGTATTGGGGCAAATTTGTGAACTGTCACAGAGACCATGCAACATTTTCTCAAGTATAAATCTCTGTACGACTTTTATTTTCATTTGCGGTTATTTATGGCATAAACCACAAAAAGTAAAACCTTTTAATTGCTTTTGAAACTCATAAATATACTGCGCATGAGACAATTAGTAAAATGCTTTTATATGGATAATAATAAAAGGAGAATTTATACAGTGCCGTTTAGAGAACAGACACCGCTCAAAGGTGCTCTAACTCGAGATTCTAACCCACTTATACTTTTTGATAAGACCTCCTAAAAGGATTTGTTTCCTAAATCTGTACATGCCAACTGCTTCCTAAATCTGTACATGCCACCCATATATCTTGACACTAGGAGGCAGGCCATTCCACGCCACAGGACCAGCAATGGCAAAAACTCTTATCGTAATAACCCGCCCCATCAGATTGATTTGAAATAACCAATTTATTAGTTGAAGAAGAAATGGACCTAAGACTGAATTGTTGGGTAAGATGAAGATGAAGATGAGCACTCCGAGATGGTATGGACATGTGGAAGGTGTAGGAGAGGAAGATTAAGGAAAGTATGGTTGGATCGAGTGTGGACATGTGAAAGTATGGTTGGATCGAGTGTGGACATGTGAAAGTATGGTTGGATCGAGTGTGGACATGTGAAAGTATGGTTGGATCGAGTGTGGACATGTGAAAGTATGGTTGGATCGAGTGTGGACATGCGAAAGTATGGTTGGATCGAGTGTGGATATGTGTGAAAGTATGGTTGGATCGAGTGTGGATATGTGAAAGTATGGTTGGATCGAGTGTGGACGAGGAAAACCATGTGGATGCCCTTGCGGTCGGGCTCGCCTTCTATTGGTGGAGGTTTATCTCGACTGGGGGGATGTTATGAGATGAGCCCAGACCTTTTGATAGCTTCTCTCTTAAATATATTTTCTTCTCCATTATATGTACTCGTACATGCTATGCTGCTGTCAATAAACCTATATTTATTTTTTATAAGGTATTTTGAAAAAAGTTCTTTGAATAGAAAAATTATTATTAGTTACTTCCAGTTCTAAAAAAAAGCTAAAAATTCCATTAGGTGTTGCTATCGCTGCTAATGAATAGTTTTGACCTATTGCAGACTTCCAACCTATTCCTTGATTGTTTTTTTTTTGGGCGTCTGGCAATAAAGACTTTTTTTTGCTTTCTCCCTAACACGCTCTTTTTTTTTCCACAGGATCTGAAATATCTCCGTGCAACAATCACGCCACAGTGGACACGGTCCGCGTCAGCCAGGAGCTGCAGGGTACGGAGTACGGCGCCATGGCTCGCGCCCTGGACTGGGAGAAGAAGATGGCTGAGGAGGCCCAGAGGATCCACGGCTTGGCTTCCCGCAAGACCGAGGCGTACCACGACCCCGAGGTATGAACACCACATTGTGTAGCACTTCTTTTTCGGCACTTTTAAGCAAATACATCTGGTGGATTTATTTTCATTATTTTGTGTACGTGGTTATTTATACGTGGTACATCTGGCGGACTTATCGCTATGCAGCAATTTATTCCAACCAACCAACTCGTCTTAGATATATTAACCCTTTAAGTGCCGCAAAGTATTAGTATGGCTGATCCCGGAGGGCCGTTAATTTTTTTAGCAAAAATAAAAACTAATAGAATTATCTTTTTTGTATATATCAGGTCTTTAAATAAAAAACCGGAATTTGCTCATAGATGGCTCTAGTTGTCAATGTAGTGACTGTCAAACTGTGTCATTGGCGCCTTTTTCTTGTGTTTATATTTGTCAAAGACTTTTAACTCGCAACAATACAAGTTTAATGCAACTACATATGTTTTCATAGCGTTTTGAACATGTCTGTTATTGTGCCTGAAAACTACGATTTGCGGACAGCATTGATTTTCTGTTACCATTTGAAGAAAACTGCTGCAGAATCGCATCGAATGCTTGTCGAAGCTTACGGTGAGCATGCTCTTGGTAAATCACAGTGCTTTGAGTGGTTTAAAAAATTCAAAAGTGGCGATTTTGACGTTAGAAACGAAGAACGTGGAAGACCACCGAGAAAGTTTGAAGATGCCGAATTGCGAGCATTGTCGGATGAGATGACACTCAAACGCAACAACAACTCGCGGATCAATTAAATGTGACACGAGAAGCCGTCTCCATACGTTTGAAAGCCACGGGAAAGATCCAGAAGGTGGGAAAATGGGTTCCACATGAACTGAATGAAAGACAGCGGGAAAACCGAAAAACCACTTGCGAAATGCTGCTCGCCAGGTACAAAAGAAAATCATTTCTCCATTGAATTGTGACTGGTGATGAAAAGTGGATATATTTCGAGAATCCTAAGCGTAAAAGATCATGGGTAACTCCGAGCAAACCAGCGACATCGACTGCAAGGCCAAATCGCTATGGACGGAAGACAATGCTCTGTGTTTGGTGGGATCGGAAGGGTGTTATCTATTATGAGCTGCTAAAACCTGGCGAAACCGTTAATACTGAACGCTACCGACAACAAATTATGGATTTGAACCGAGCATTGCGTGAAAAACGACCAGAATATCAAAAGAGGCAACACAAAGTGATTTCACTTCGTGATAATGCACCATCGCACACTGCAAAACCGGTCAAGGAAACGATTGAGGCGTTTAGTTGGCAAATACTTTCGCATGCGGCTTCCTCACCAGACTTGGCTCCATCCGATTACTACTTATTTGCATCGATGGGACACGCACTTGCTGAGCAGCGCTTCACTTCTTACGAAAATGTCTCGATGATTGGTTTGCCTCAAAAGAGCAACAGTTTTTTTGGCGTGGCATCCACAAATTGCCAGAGGGATGGGGAAAATGTGTAGCTAGCGATGGGCAATACTTTGAGTAAAATATTTTTTACCATTTTCATACAATAAATGTGTATTTTCTATAAAAAATTCCGGTTTCATATTTACAAACCTGGTAACTCCCAAGTTATAAACACAATTCCAACCTCATCATAATCATCTCATATAACTTCTTGTCTTATCGTCTTACAATGTGGCTCTTGTTGATTTCGACCATTAAAATAATATTCATATTCAAATTTTAGTGCACATAAATACAAAACACAAGATGTTACAAAGTATAAACACACATACCACCACATAAACACAAGATGTTACAAAGTATAAACACACATACCACCACATAGACAAGCACACAGCAGGCCAAGGGCCAGTAAATCGGACAAAACGTGACAAAACCAATTAAAAGCAAATACATGGACCAATTTTTGACCCTGCTCAAAGTAACACATCGTACAATAAGTCCCGAGACTAACCAACAGATGACGCCTCTAATAACAAATCCATACCATTCTCAGTTAGTACCAACCTTTAGAAGTTACGTGTCAAACTTTCATGACATTCCGACATTGTGTCATTGAGTTACAATGGTTTTAGTGACGCTACTTTTGCTATTTTCAAAACAATGGAAAAAACCGAATTTCTTGTGTTGATAAAACATTGCTTTTTAATGGGAAAAAATACCGTCCAAACTCGGCGATGGCTTGAAAAATGTTATCCGGGCTCTGCTCCGTCGAAAACAACCATTTGTCGGTGGTATGCTGATTTCAAACGTGGTCTTACAGACACAAATTATGCTGAACGCTCTGGTCGTCCAAATGAGGCTGTTACACCAGAAAACATAAAAAAAACCCTCAAAATCGTGAAGTTCCGTGAGATAGCCGACATCCTGAAGATATCATTTGGTAGTGTTTACACTATTTTGCATGAACATTTGGTCATGAAAAAGCTTTTTCCGAAATGGGTGCTGCGTTTGCTCACAATGGAACAGAAACAACAACGCATCGATGATTCAGAGCGCTGTTTGGCACTGTTTACGCTAAATAAACGGGAGATTTTGTGTCGGTATGTGACAATGGATGAAACTTGGATCCAGCACTATACTTCGGAATCAAATCGGCAATCGGCTTGAAACCAAAGATAAATCGTTCTACACGGCTGGCATAGAAAAGTTAGGAAAGCGTTGGAATGAATGTATAACTCTTGAAGGAGACTATGTTGATGAGTAAAGAAGAATTTTGGCAAACAAATGTTGTTTTAGTAGTTAGTCCCGGAGCTTATTGATCGATGTGTTATAATAAAATAACAGAATCACAATGAATGACCGTAAATATAAATAGACAATATTCCAACATCCACGGCTCTTCAGTTCACCTGACACAGGACAGAGAGGTCATGTTGAACAAGGTGCACAATGCAATGCTCCAGCAATTATTATTATACGGGATTCTGAGAAGATTACCTCCATTGTGAAATGTTACGCCTACATAAGTGAAAAAATATATCTAATTATTGTTTTATTATTTCCATTGTCTTCCTTCATTCATACTCGGACAATCCACAAATATGTATTTTTACAATTAAATTTATTGTCTTCATTCATACTCGGATAATCCACAAATTTGTCTTTTTACAATTAAATTTATTGTCTTCATTCATACTCGGACAATCCACAAATTTGTCTTTTTACAATTAAATTTATTGTCTTCATTCATACTCGGACAATCCACAAATTTGTCTTTTTACAATAAAATTTATTGTCTTCATTCGTACTCGGATAATCCACAAATTTGTCTTTTTACAATTAAATTTATTGTCTTCATTCATACTCGGATAATCCACAAATTTGTCTTATTACAATTAAATTTATTGTCTTCATTCGTACTCGGACAATCCACAAATTTGTCTTTTTACAATTAAATTTATTGTCTTCATTCGTACTCGGACAATCCACAAATTTGTCTTTTTACAATTAAATTTATTGTCTTCATTCGTACTCGGATAATCCACAAATTTGTCTTATTACAATTAAATTTATTGTCTCCATTCATACTCGGACAATCCACAAATTTGTCTTTTTACCATTAAACTTATTGTCTTCATTCATACTCGGGCAATCCACAAATTTGTCTTTTTACAATTAAACTTATTGTTTTTATTTTTCCTTTGAATTCCAGGTGAGCTCGTACATCGAGGAGCATTTCGTCCACCAGCACGCTAAAGTGATCCGCGAGCTCGCCGGCCACCTGTCGGACCTCAACACCTTCATGAAGAGCAACGACAAGTCCCTCGGTATCTTCATCTTCGACGAATATCTGAAGAAGATGGACTAATGATAGCGGACCGGCATTCGGTGCGAGGGGACCGATGGATGTGATACTTTTTGACGGGCGAACATTTGAAACGGTTTCAACGCTTAACAGCTCTTAGAAATTCTTTAACATTTACAATTACGAAATTATTGGATCTTCAATATTTACAATTACGATATTATCGGATCTTCAATATTTACAATTACGATATTATCAGATCTTCAATATTTACAATTACGAAACTCGAATACTGTTTCAAGATAGCCTACATGGTTATGTTAAGTTTTAGTTTAAAATATCTAAATTTTGTTTTGTTTTTTAAATTAAATAAAACCTTGGTAATATCATCAAACAATACAACTTCGTAACAAGTATTCAGTTAGTTCGTCCGTCAAAATACCTTCATGTTTTTTAGATTACAAAATCAGAAGTCATAAATTAGGTTTCTAGTGATATATATGTATAAAAAGTTTATAGAAAAATGTCTTTTAATAAACAATTTACGTACTGTCAAAATACTTATTGATTCTATACATTTATTTGAGTTATATGTTAACACATAGTTTGTTAAAAAGGACAGTTATTTTTATTTTAACAAAATTTTTAAATGTCCTATTTGGGTAATGATAATTTTTTTTTAATTTAAACTTAGAAATATCACGATTATTTATCTGAGTTTTTTTTTTACAAAGTGTATTGTCACAAATAAAAGTTAATTGAAAAATCCAACAATTTTTTTAATATCCACCGATCAATTATTAACCTGGATATATTTTTTTAAGTGACTTTTGAACGAGTGGATTATAAATTTGATATGTGTTAAACAAACATTTTCTTGTATTTATAAAAAAATATGTAAAATAAGATTCTTTGTTATTTTTTATTATGAAAATAAATAGTTTCCAGAAATTTGTGTTTTTTTTTCTTTTTATATTTTTCCATTCTCCGATAAATGAATAAGGGGACAATTGATAAGTGCTGCAAGGGAGGTTGATAAGTGCTGCAAGGGGGGTTGATAAGTGGTGCAAGGGAGGTTGATAAGTGGTGCAAGCGAGGTTGATAAGTGGTGCAAGCGAGGTTGATAAGTGCTGCAAGGGAGGTTGATAAGTGCTGCAAGGGAGGTTGATAAGTGCTGCAAGGGGGGTTGATAAGTGCTGCAAGGGAGGTTGATAAGTGCTGCAAGGGGGGTTGATAAGTGGTGCAAGGGAGGTTGATAAGTGGTGCAAGCGAGGTTGATAAGTGCTGCAAGGGAGGTTGATAAGTGCTGCAAGGGAGGTTGATAAGTGCTGCAAGGGGGGTTGATAAGTGGTGCAAGGGAGGTTGATAAGTGGTGCAAGGGAGGTTGATAAGTGCTGCAAGGGAGGTTGATAAGTGGTGCAAGGGAGGTTGATAAGTGGTGCAAGGGAGGTTGATAAGTGCTGCAAGGGGGGTTGATAAGTGGTGCAAGGGAGGTTGATAAGTGCTGCAAGGGGGGTTGATAAATGGTGCAAGGGAGGTTGATAAGTGCTGCAAGGGGGGTTGATAAGTGGTGCAAGGGAGGTTGATAAGTGGTGCAAGCGAGGTTGATAAGTGCTGCAAGGGAGGTTGATAAGTGATGCAAGGGGGGTTGATAAGTGGTGCAAGGGAGGTTGATAAGTGGTGCAAGCGAGGTTGATAAGTGATGCAAGGGGGGTTGATAAGTGGTGCAAGGGAGGTTGATAAGTGGTGCAAGCGAGGTTGATAAGTGATGCATGGGAGGTTGATAAGTGATGCAAGGGGGATTGATAAGTGATGCAAGGGGGGTTGATAAGTGGTGCAAGGGAGGTTGATAAGTGGTGCAAGGGAGGTTGATAAGTGGTGCAAGCGAGGTTGATAAGTGCTGCAAGGGAGGTTGACCCCATTATTATTGACAAATTTATAATATTCCAGTAAGAATAAGAAGGTAATGGCTGTGGCCATTGGACTAGGTACTTCCGCATGTGTTAGAAAGATATATTCGATAAGAAAACTAATTTATTTGTTTATTTAACACTTTTATTGCAAATAGAATCTGGCGGGCTTATTACCAGGCGGCAATCTATTCCAACCAACCAGACAAAAGTAAATGAAGCAAGTTACGTGGTCACATAAATCATTCAGATGACTATCCATCCCCACGAAATCCATAAACATACGTGAGCACATGCCCACGAACCCCACAAAGATGGACAGTCATTCGAACATTATTTTTCATATAAAGTGAGATATCAATCAAAAGGATAAAAAAAGGGATGGTGGAGAGGAAAGGAAAGGAAAAATCAGGAATGAAACATGTTATTTTACTGTCTAGAAATTAAGAGTTTTTTCAGTCGCTTCTTAAAGCGTGCCAAGGATGGAGCGAGTCTTATATTGGAACTTACTCATTTGACATTTGGGAGCGGTTGAGTCAACAAACGATGCCACTCTCAAAACTAACCAATTCCATTACAACTTACCTTATCTTTATTTACTTCCTGTACAACTTCATTCCAAAGTGATTTTATTACAGGTACATTTTTGTATAATTTGCTCGATGGGTTCCACAAAGGCTCCCTTTTATACACAGCTGTTATTAAAACTTCCGCCACCTTGTAAAATCACTTGGTGGCATAATAAAATTAACCAACATGTCTGTTCGCTAGGAGATTCACTCGGTGGAGCGAAGCGCGCAGTGTGGCCATTGCGTTAGTATGCGGTGCATTGGTTCGCTAGGATATATTGCCTAGCTCGCAGCGCAGCTCTAAGCACCAAGCGAGGCTCCTACCTGTGTGTCCGAGGCCTAAGGGACTTGAAAACAATGAGAAAAAGTTTGAAATCAACCTTTTCACCACACTTGCGTCAAAGTTAATAAACTCTTGCACAAAAGTGACTGCAAAGTAGAATTAAAGACATTGTAATTTGTTTTATCAAACACTGTTGATTCAAGTTTTTGTACAGTGTTTGATAAAACAAATTACAATGTCTTTAAACCTCCACAATGTTAATGCATTAAATAATATGTAGAATTAAAGAATCTAATTGACTATAAAGAAGCCTTCTGACACTTCTGTAATGAGACCAAGATGAGAAAAAAGAAGGAAGAGACGAAAAACTCCACGGCACAACTTCCCTTTCTAACTGAATTGACGTTGGAACGGCGAAGGGATCTCGAGTACGAGGTCCAGCAACGACGAGGATTTAACCCTTCCCTTACGGTGATAAAAATAATACGCGTGCTCCGGTGTTGGGTAGTGAGTACGCAATAAAAAATTAGCGATTTTAAATCGGAAAAATAAGAACATTCATAGATAATCCCCTTAATTAATTATAATTGAAGTTAAAAATTATAATAATTGAGATTTATTTGCTGAAAACATCTGAAAACATTAAAAAACGCTCACGGAACGGGCGTACGTCTAACCTATTTGCAAGCCTAGAAGCCACTAGTGGCGCGAAACGCCAGTCGCATACCCCGGCGCTTACGCCTTTGCTTGCGACGTGGAGACAATTGAGCTCCTCGCAATTCAGTCTAGTATGCAAGAGTGAGATGCGAATATAGTGTCGCGCTTCCCCCATACTATTCACCTATCGTCAAGACGAGGCACTCGCAGCGTTTAAATGCGAATTTGTTTTCGATCTTTACAAAACACCTCGATGTAGTCGATAAATTCTGATTATTATTAATATTATTTTTTAAATCAATGCGTAAATATATTATGGAGGAATACCTAAAATCTTAACCTTGTATTTATAATATTTATAGAGATATTGATGGTTATTAGAAGCAACGTGTAGAAGATACCCAACACAGGGAAGGAAAGGTTAAATGATCACACAATGGACAAGTGAAGCGTATTGAGTATTTATCTTAGTTCACGACCGTTATTTCATTGATCAAAACCAAACGTAGCGTAAGGCTCGAGTGTTTTCCTGTAAATGTAGCATTGTAGAAAAGCATTTTGCCATACACTATCATTTGGGATAGGCACAGAAGTCATACTGTCCTTCACTGGGAAGCAGATTAACATTACCTTAATCTAAAATAAGTCATACTGTCTTTCACTGGGAAGCAGCTTTACATTACCTTAATCTAAAAGAAGTCATACTGTCTTTCACTGGGAAGCAGATTTACATTACCTTAATCTAAAAGAAGTCGTACTGTCTTTCACTGTGAAGCAGCTTTACATTACCATAATCTAAAATAAGTCATGCTGTCTTTCACTGGGAAGCAGATTTACATTACCTTAATCTAAAAGAAGTCATACTGTCTTTCACTGGGAAGCAGATTTACATTACCTTAATCTAAAAGAAGTCGTACTGTCTTTCACTGTGAAGCAGCTTTACATTACCATAATCTAAAATAAGTCATGCTGTCTTTCACTGGGAAGCAGTTTTACATTACCATAATCTAAAAGAAGTCATAATGTCTTTCACTGGGAAGCAGTTTTACATTACCTTAATCTATAAGGCATTCCTGACAATATATTTGTGAAATAAATTTAATGAAATCAGTTTCAATAATTTTGATGAAATCAGTTTCAATAATTTTAATGAAATATGTTTCAATAATTTTAATGAAATCAGTTTCAGATATTTTAATTAAATCCATTTCAATAATTTTAATGAAATCATTTTCAATAATTTTAATGAAATTTGTTTCAATAATTTTAATGAAATCAGTTTCAATAATTTTAATGAAATCAGTTTCAATAATTTTAATAAATCAGTTTCAGTAATTTTAATGAAATCTGTTACAATAATTTTAATGAAATCTGTTTCAATCATTTTAATGAAACAGTTTCAGTAATTTTAATGAAATCAGTTTCAATAATTTTAACGAAATCAATTTAAATAATTTTAATGAAATCAGTTTAAATAATTTTGATGTAAAAAACTGTCCTACTTATGTTATGTGTTAGGTTTATGTTATAATGTTCACGGGTCAAGGAAATATAAATACTATATATCAGAACCGGGACAAGGAAGGGGGACAGGGTAGGGTGACAGGGAAGGGGGACAGGGAAGGGGGACAAGGAAGGGGGACAAGGAAGGGGGACAAGAAAGGGGTCAAGGAAGGGGACAACGAAGGGGGACAGGGAAGGGGGACAGGGAAGGGGGCCAGGGAAGGGGAACAAGGAAGGGGGACAAGGAAGGGGACAAGGAAGTGGGACAGGGAAGGGGACAAGGAAGGGGACAAGGAAGGGGGACAGGGAAGGGGGACAGGGAAGGGGAACAAGGAAGGGTGCCAAGGAAGGGGACAGGGAAGGGGGACAGGGAAGGGGACAGGGACGGGGACAAGGAAGGGGGGCAGGGAAGGGGACAAGGAAGGGGAACAAGGAAGGGGTCAAGGAAGGGGGACAGGGAAGGGGGACAGGGAAGGGGGACAAGGAAGGGGGACAAGCATGGGGACAAGGAAGGGGGACAGGGAAAGGGGACAGGGAAGGGGACAAGGAAGGGGGACAAGGAAGGGGACAAGGAAGGGAGACAAGGAAGGGGACAAGGAAGGGGTCAAGGAAGGGGACAAGGAAGGGGGGCAGGGAAGGGGGACAGGGAAGCGGGACAGGGAAGGGGAACAAGGAAGGGGGCCAAGGAAGGGGACAAGGAAGGGGGACAGGGAAGGGGGACAGGGAAGGGGACAAGGAAGGGGGGCAGGGAAGGGGGACAAGGAAGGGGAACAAGGAAGGGGGACAAGGAAGGGGACAAGGAAGGGGGACAGGGAAGGGGTCAAGGAAGGGGGACAGGGAAGGGGGACAGGGAAGGGGGACAGGGAAGGGGACAGGGAAGGGGACAAGGAAGGGTAACAAGGAAGGGGGACAAGGAAGGGGACAAGTAAGGGGGACAAGGAAGGGGGTCAGGGAAGGGGGACAGGGAAGGGGACAAGGAAGGGGAACAAGGAAGGGGGACAAGGAAGGGGACAAGGAAGGGGGACAGGGAAGGGGACAAGGAAGGGGGACAGGGAAGGGGGACAAGGAAGGGGGACAGGGAAAGGGGGCAGGGAAGGGGACCCGTAGAAGGGAAATAATGTTGTGATCCAATAAATATTAACGGATTTTATTCGTTATTTTTCCAATAACTTTATATACAGTACCCGACGGTAAGTTATACACACCGGGGTTCATACACATGTTCCGTCGCGATTTGTCAGTCGCATCGTGCGACAGAGACGACGCTCTACAAGCCGACATTCTCTTTCTTAAGCCCGATGTGTATTACTTACCGCCGGGTACTGTACACACCATTCATGTATGCAGTTGTATCATCATCATCATCATCAGCCTGTACCCATCCACTGCAGGATGTAGGCCTCTCCAAGTTGTTTCATATTGGAGGGGGTGGGCGCTTGCCCACTGCGTTGTAGCCTTTCATATCACGCTGCCCAAGCGGGTTGATATGAGGTGTTTTAGTCATTGTTTCGAGTTTTCCTTCTCTTTGTTATGTACAGGTATTTATGATGGTATTGGAAGTAAGGATTTTACTGCTGTACAGATGTTAAGGTTATACCGCCTATTCGGTCGTCATGTGCCTCGTTAGTTGTCTGTCGTGCGTGCGCGCAGGTGAGGTTGACATTTGAGCTGTTAGTTGTTGGTTCAGCCCCTTACATATACATATATATAT